>CCAG010003432.1:0-61465 GCA_001077435.1 Glossina morsitans morsitans | reverse complement strand
AAAATTTACAATATTTGTTTTTAGTTAAACGTTCTTTGCTTCTTTGCTTTACACTTTGGTTAAATATTTTCAATTTTAAAGTCAAACATTAGCTATATAGGACATGGAACGACAGAGAGCTCAATAAATTGCTGTGCGACAACTTTACTCAAATTTACAATTGAATTGAAGCCAATAGGTCCAACTATTAACGATCTTATGAATCGATGCAGGAATGAATATTCATTTCAAGTCCCGTGACTTCGTCCTATATTGCGTTCATGTTTGCGGTTATTTTAAGAAATTTACAGTTAACAAAAGTGCATGCTACCTCACGTATGGAACGCATGAAGACATACGACAATGCATTGTTGTTTGGTAAGATATTTCAGAGGAGTATACGGCGAGCTTTCGAATTGATTTATACCCGTATGAATGAAGCAGGAAAAATTAGTAATTACTCTCAGAGTACATTGCCCGCTCTGAAGGATTGTCGGCTTTTATGCGTGGGATCTCATCTTTGGTAAAATTGATCAGTGCAGTTGCCCTGAGTGCAGGATGCCTTGTTAAATGAAATCTACATAAACGCTCCTCTTTGATTCTCTAGATACCATCAGTTGATAAGGCATAGCCCATGTAGAAGCAAATTTTAATAACTTTATTCATTACCAACGCTTCACTTAATTAGTTTACAGAACCAGGGCCAATTTTTTTTTTTTGGAATTTCGACGCATTTAATTTCGTCCTATATAATATATACTACGGATCCTATGTCCTTTTTGAAGATTATCGACGAATATGATACAATGCGGCAAATACATACGTGATAATGCTCGTAGAGTTCAGCATCGTTGACCTTCGTACGGCACCGTTTCAAATAAGCAAACCACTTCTCTACCATTTATCTCGATTGAGCAGAGTTTAAATAATATTTGCTAAGCCATTTTCGAAAATTACAACAATGGTTTGTAAACCAATGGTCGGAATATGGATTCGTCAATATTGACGACATCTATATGTCTTCCTATCACTTTATTGAGTGATGTGTTTATAGTGAGGGTTTGTCTGTGCCTTTTGTCGAATTTCCTATTGTCCAATATCCTTTTGTCATCACTCAGTATTAGAAATGCAATGACAGATAAGGCAAATAAGCAAGTAAGTGATGGTATTCCAAGCACCCTGTTGCAAATAAAAAACAAAACAAGCAAGAGAATGCAAAGGAAAGAAAGTATCGATTAAATTTTCTTCTGAGGAGAAACCCCCTATACTTGTAGGAACGGTGATGATCGACAACCGTTTTAGGTAGAGTGGTAAAGAAGAAAAAACTAATATTGTATACCCTTGACTTGAATGTGGAAACATCTGGGATGCTAGGAAAGATCACTACAGACAGATTATTTCAAAGATGAGTAGAGCGGTTAAAAAGCGACGGATCGCGGTAATATCGTTGTGTCGCATATTGGCGATTTTTGTAACAAAAACGAGGGGGGAAGAAAGAAGGTTTCTTATGTCAGTAATCATCATAGCAGAAACATGGCCGATGTGTTCGTTTGAAACGTATCTGTCGTATTTTGACTACAACCAAATTACTAAAAGCCACCACACTAGGTTCGGAATTAGGGATAATAGCAACAGTTCAAGAGCTGAGACTGGTAGAGCCACTATCACAAATCTGGTGATACAATTTTCAGTAAGAACTAAAAAAATGTAATGCCAAAGCCAATTATAGAGTATTTGTGGTATCATTGCGTGCCCATTTGACCACAGCAATCTGAAATGCTTAACTTAAGCACGTCTGCAATAACATAACAACAATCAATCCAGTAAGTAGCAATTGCCCGGAGACATCGACGACTGCTAGGACTTATGCAATGACATCGCTGATAAGCATTCGACGTCAACATGAGAAATGGGGTAAAACTCTGTTGAATACCATGAACTTGGGGTTTAATAGCACCACTCATTTATTAGTCATATCTCTTGCTTGAACTAAAGCACGGTAAGTTTTTATTTCAATTACACTTCCTTTTCCTTTCTCCTTTTTTCTTTTTTGTCCATCTAGATGTTATATTGAATGTCTTTCTTTCCGCTGTATGTTACAGACGCAGTTTAATATTAATTGGATATTATTGGCAATCCCTTTGTTGCGATAAGAAAAGCTGAAGGTAGTTGAAAAGTTAACTTGGATATGCGAGATCCGTAGATCTAACAGATCAGATTAGAGAGGACGCACACCCGACATCGAACCGCTGAGGATTCTCAATTCTTTTTTTCGTTTCGTAACATTCTTTGGAAAAGCTAGTCTACTGTACGCTTTCGAGACTAAGAACATTAGTAAAATTGCTCTTCGCTATTAACACGTCCACGGACACTAACAATTTCAGGGAGCTGCAGAAATAGACAGGCAATTATTTTTGGAACCAGTTGTAATATCCAAACTCTGATTATACATATATTATAAGAGTAACCAGAACATTGTATTTTAACTGTTATATGAAATGAATGTTATAGCATCCACGACAATGTAGATCATATTTTTTAACCGGCCGGTCAGGCTTAAGGAAATTTGTAAATACATGGAGAGAAATAAAAAAAATAAGAAAGTACTTAATAAATCAATTGGTCATTACTTTGAAATGTATATTAATTACAAAAACTTAAGGTTACATGAAATTAAATGAACAAAAATTGGCTTTAAAATTTGAATGCTGCAGCATTCACGTAATTTAGCATCACTATGAAAATGAATGCTATAGCATTCGCGTCCGCGTCCGCGTCCGCGTTCGCGTCCGCTAATGTTAAATGTAATATAAAACCTTATACATTGTTTGTAAGATCTATTTTAATTTTTCTAAATTTGACTTATAGCTCCGATCGTCTTCAATGTCCAAATCTGCCTAATAAACCTGAACCTGATGTATTACATCGCTAACAATTAGAAAGCTGTTCTCGATAACGTATGGAACAGATATTAATCTGCAAATTGCTACAAATACTTCGTAGAGTCAATGGTAGGATGATGCAGCTAAAGAGATACTACTTGTATGGCGATGGTGGTCGTATCGTGGGTATAGAAGAAGAAGTCACTCAATTGTCTTACTTGATATTTCTTTTCCAAAAAGATTTTTCTTGCAATACATTGTCAAATGTTTATAATAATAATTCTGTAAGAAGAACTTACATAAGTGGAGAACACTCAAGGGATAGATTAAAGAGAAAATTGCATCTTAATAGCTAGAGAGTATCATTAAAGTTAAACGTACTAGACTTGGTGCGATATTATGCTTTATGTTATGTACTTTGAATTTATATTTCACTGATTTTCGTTATTTCCATTATGAACGTTTGCTTCTTTCTCATCTTTATGAGTTTTGATGACATATTCTTTTTTGTATTGTCTGGTCTTTGAAGAACGTTTCGGATTCTTATTACCACGACTTTGATTAACTTTTCTCTTTTGTTGTCGGCTATATTGCTGCTTATGCAATTCTCCATTTTGCCTCTTATTGCTTTTGCGACGCTTATTGCTGCTGCCATTCGGCCGTCGTTTGCGTTTTTCTTGAGAATTTTCTAAATTTTCATTTCCTACAATTTTATTTTCGTTGACATAGTTTTGCCCTGTTTCTATGTTTTGAGGTTTTAAAGCAACTTCATCCGATGGCGGATGGCGATTCGTACCACTGACCCGTATATTAGTTAGTTCACTGCATGGCAATTCACTGTATATTACTACGCTGCCATAATTACATATATATTTCCCATCAGATAGTAGACGAACTTCAAATCTTGCAATTTCTTCTTTTCCGCTTCGATCGTTTCTTTGATGCCCATAATCGCTATTGGAATTTCGCTTATCATAATCATGGCTTTTTAAAGAGTTTTCAGATTTCGATTTTTTTAAATGTTTTATTGTCGCAACTGAAGATGATTCTGCCTTTTCAGTCATATCGGAGGTTGATTGCAATTCCATGGAATTAATGCATGAATTTCTTGTTTCACCGTTTGGATCATTAAGACACGACATTGTGGGAGTAACCGTTAGGACTTGGAGAGTTCCTGTCGCCAAAGTTGATGTTACTAGAGGTGCCATGGTTGCTTTAATCATTCCATTCTCCTCTTGCTTTGTTTCAAATGTCTTCCCTCCTAGTTATATAAAAAGTAATATTTTTGAAATTTTTGAAGACAAAATACATTTTTTCCATGCTTGTTTACCATCACTGTGCGCGACTGCTACCGTAACACAGCTTACTGTGCTAATTAACACAACAATGAATTTCATGTTTTCTTAGTTTGGCGTTTCAATCGTAACTAACGTTACCAATAGCTTTGTTGATGATCTTATAGGGATCTGTAGCGATTTTCCCTACTATTTATGAATTATTAATGAAATTTGAAGAAAAGATCGGAATTAAAACGCAAAAGAAAACTCGGTCTGATTTAAACCGAACTTTGAATACCTGTGCAAAACACTGTTTATGGTTACTCATCTGTTACCAGATACGTGACGTCTTGTCCATTCCACGTTTAAAGCATTCATTTCATTCGAATTGCCTTAGCAAGTGATCATAAAAATGCCAGATTTCAATACGGCTCAAATTGTTCGTTTCGGTTACGCCCTCTTAATATAGGAACATGGTGAGTCATGAGTCACGGACCTTCAAATTGCCATGTTTTCTCGTTAAATGATAGGCTTTGAAGCGTTTGAATAAAAAAAAAAGCTTAAATAGATATCTCGACCTAACCTCAAAAAAAAAAAAAAAAAACAGAAAAAGAAGGAAATAAATGCAAGTAGTGATGTTCTAGAAGAAGGAAATTAACTTTGTAATCCTGAATTCGATTGTACAAAGTGTACAAAGTCAACCAGTCACCTAAGACAGACTGCAGGCCTGGTCAGCATTCAGTACGCAGAGCTTTATTCTTTGAATTCTATCGAAAATTAGATATCTTGACCTCGTTGTATTAGCTCGGAATTTAACCCTGGACAAAATAATGTCGACCACTGCCCGATCTTAGAAAATGAATAATCAATCTAACTAACAAATCAACTTTTTTTTTTTTTTGCTCAATGCTAACGAAAGGTAACTTCTTTTTTTTCTTCTTTCTTTCTTTTTTCTTTCTTCTTCCATTTATAAACTGACTCGTTACCAGAAATACACAAATTCTTACACGATAAAATCAAGTTTAGCTCTTTGTCTCATCAAATGTAACCTATAATGAGGTCAGTGCTCGTCAGTTTGCTATAAAAATAGAAAGTTAACTTCTTTAGTTTACTAAAAAGTTTATACAAATATGTGAAGAAAGAAAATTTCGAAAGGTTATTACGATCAAAAATATATAATTTATTACATGGACGCCTAAAGGGAGCTGGTATTAATCTCGCGATTCATTTTACAACACTCAGAACTACATTCTGAAGTCCTATCGGTCCATCTATGAGTGGGATTCCTATGTTTTCAAAGTAGAAAATATTGAGATGAAAAATTAAAGCCTTCGTTTAATTCCATACGTCAAACTTTGCTGCATCTTCCGGATCATTTTTGATCACAGCTCGTAAAGAGCGAATTTTTGTCTTTTTCTGAAACGCTTCGAAATCCAGTTGACTATTTAAGCCCCTCATCCCGAGATACAATTCTAAGCAACGATATCTTATGGATTCATTGTGCACAGTGACGAGGCTCATACTTGCTTTCGACGATGTTTTAATTGGTTTTGAAGTTTGATAGTAGCTTTTCCCTCCTGCCATTCTTTCGCATTGCGGTGGTTTTGTCATCTAAAAGTTGTTTGGTGTTATATAAAAATTTGTTCAATTGAGTTTAGGTCATATTACGCCGAAACTTTCCGATCCCGACAAGTTCGCTGAATTTCTATTTCCCTAACTGGTGCCATCTATCCGTTGTTATTGAAATGTTTATCTTATTTACCCTAAAACAAGTTAAAAGACTATAGTGACGCACGGTCCACCATAACATACCCTAAACTACCCGAAAAGTATCCATGTAACGACTTTTCAGCATGAGATCTTATAAGGGAAGTGGTCGAAAAACTAGCGTTCGCTTTTGAGCCAAAATGTCAGTATACCAAACTTCATCAAAGCATCTCAAAAATGAAGACTTGACTGTTTCCTGGTCTTGCATTCATCCGTAGAAACTTAGTATAGTTTTGTACAAGAAGCAGCATTTTTTGAACATTTGACATATTTTTCGGGCTTATTAGCTGCCTTCATTACACAGCGTTGTATTATATTTTTATGTTCTTAACACCGAACAATTTTTGATTCTTGCAACTAATATCTGAGTCTGTAGCGAATATCGATTTGAAATCTTTTTTTAAATTGCGCTTAAAGTCACTATAGTGAAACAAGTGTTATGAGTAAATCAAGATCGAAAACAATGTGTAGAAAAGAGATAGCGGTGTGTAAGTCAGAGGTGTGTGTAAAATTCATCAAGATTAGCTAATAAATCTGTTGACATCTTTTGTAGATGACGTACGTTCTCCAAAGTTTTCCGTCTAATGGTCCCGGGCCAGTATTGCCGCTGGCAGCAGAAGAGTTGGTTGTTTGACTCTTTTCCGTTCGTTCACATCTTCGCCATAACGCTAACAGTGCAGTGTTTTCTGCTAAAAGTTGTTTCACTTCACTTTAATTTCGCCCAAGAAAAGATAGTAGAAAATAAGTTATACCCTTTTATTGTCCGTTGCTGGCCAGGTACCCTTTTTGATTAAGTAAGTCATTAATACGCTTACGTTATGTGTAATCTTTTTATCCGAAGGAGAATGTGTGGTTCGTCTCTTCAGTTGCGGAAAGATTGGATCATTTTGGCATTTGCTTTAGGCGTAAGCTATTTTATATTCCCACTAGCACATTTAGATTGGATTGGCACTTGGCAACAAGTCTCCGGACTATTGATGTACTCGCCCAGGAATTAAGGACGCCGTCACTAGTAATTTGTAGACATAACATGTTAACTCTATGAGACTACACCCTCTCTCCAATCTGATGATTAGTGGCTTTCTTTAAAGTTGGCAAAACTATTTATTCAATTGCTATATAGGCCACATTGAACTGATCCGCACTAAATCCCCACTAGTTGAAAACTGTTTTGCAATTCGCTTGGGCTGTGCAGTAATCAATATTGGTTCGAGTACTCGATTATCCAAGCTTAAGCGCCAAGCTACCCTTTTACATGAAGTTTTTTGTAATTCCTTTTTTCGCACTTCTTTTGCTCCTAGAGTTCCCGAACAAATGATCGCTTTTAATATATTGCTGAGGTTCAGATTTTATTACCATTATCGACTACAGTAATACACAGCAAATAGTAATTGAATGAAATTTATTATTATTGTTGTCATAGAATTTCATTCTGTTCTTATGCGCGCTCGTCAATCTGGTTAATCATTTTGTGCTCTGCTTTATAAGCTTTTAATTGTTTTTTTTTTTGCTTTTGTTTTGACAAAAAATATATATTGAAATTATGAATATTAATGAATGGTTATTAATGCCATTGAAAATTGTGGGCTGGTGTCCAAGTGTGCATAAGTGCATGTGTGCATGTGTGCATGTGTGCGTGCGTGCGTCTCTATTTGCATAGACAGATAAAAATCTATTTAATTGATATTTTACAAAAGGAAAAAATGCACATTTACAGTCATTTCTCATTTTTTCACGTTTACCACATTTTCCCAACATTTTTTTTTTCTTACCTTTTTTGACATTTTCAATAAATTCTATATTGGATAAGTTTTAATTACAATTTATGTACGGGCGATATATCAACAGGCATATAACGAATAAAAGTGAATAAGTGACTCAAAGAGATATATGTTAAATTTAATTAAATCGCTTTTTACTTTACTATACATATATATTATATATTACATATATACGTAATACATATATGTATATATAGTTTTTTGTTTTTCTTTGCGTTTTTTCTTTTTTTTTTTTTTTTTGTTTACTATATAAAAAAAATAAAATTTATTTGATTTATTTTTTGTTCCTGTTTTTTAATTTTATATTTAAATCAAGCCCTTTAATCGTGTACTTAACAATTTCTGAGCAATTGTGTATTAAATACGTATATAAGAGGATTTCGCTTGATTCATTCGTTGGATAAGTGCAAAGCTTGTTGAAAAGTATATAAAAGAGAAAAGCGTAAGCAAAAAAAGAAAACATTCACGAAAAGCAATTTTTTTAATAAAATAAATATTAATATTTCAAATTGAACGTGAAGGACACTCACCGTACGATAAATGGCGGCTATTCCCTACCTCTACCTTCTTCGTTGTTCTGTAAATCCTATTAATTCGTTTGGCTTGCAATAGACTCAAAATTTCAGTTTTCGGTGCTCAAATAACTTATGAAATTCGAAAAAATTGAAAACGTTATCTGCAAACCAATCTGAAGCATTCTTGGCATCGAGGGTATCTAAACACCACAACATCATTCAATACGATATCCAACATTTTCATGTTCAATAAGAACGATGGACTAGTTTTACTTACCTCTGTTAAGCATTTGTCCAAAAGTGATCAAGTATATCTCTATCATATTAAATTTAAGGTTTGTTGGGACGTTTAGTACCCCGTCGGTACTTTAATGCAATCTATTAGGTTACATACGAGATGAAAAGTAGTTTGCTCCATTTTTGTAGTAAACATATAAATGACACTTGCAAGATTAGGATAGTGGCAGCAACAGTAAATGCACTAAATATCGCGTCAGAATTAATGAGTTATCTTAGTTTTTTCATTTTAGCTGTAACGGAAAGAAGAATGCATCGAAATTCTTATAAGGCAAACAACGATACGAGGTACCATAAGCTACCTGGCAGATACATATATGGCATCACAGTTGACAGATCCGTATGATTTCTAGATGGTATCAATGTTCAAGTCATACAAGTTACAGTTATTTTAGTGACACTACTTTCGTAATTTGCACATCAATCGGAAAAATCGAAAGTTGCGCGTGTTGCTTCAGTGTTGCTTTGTGTTGCTCACTTATGCGCCATTTCGCGTAAAAGTGAACATGTGATATCCTACTGTGAGTTGCTAAGCATTCGTGTTGCTGTTATTCTACTTTATTTGCTGTTTACCATTGTAGGATTGTGATTAAGTATTCTAAGGCATAGCTTAAATTATTTCCCAATAAAATACATTTTACTATAAGCCATAAAGATATTTATTGGCTAACAGCTAACTAAATAAATAAACAAAATGTGATAATTTACTTTAGAAATTGGCAAAATGATCGATTGATCACAAAGTGCTTTGTAATCGAACGGAAACGTTCCTTGTAATGTTTTAAGTAGTGATTGAAGATTGAAGTAAAGTAACAGCATTAAAGGAGAATATCATGATAATCAGCATAAAGAAAGGGCTTTTTGGCTGTAGGCCATGGGCCATAGGGCTTTAACCTACATCCAAGTTATGGCCAACTTATATATATATATATATATACAGACAGTTGTCACAATGGACTAATGTATTGGGATAGAAAGATCAAAATATTATATATATTCACATATTATGGCCGAATATCCGAACGTGTTAGATTTGTAGTTCCGTTAGTAGTACAGATTTACTAAACGTGTGACAGGTTGATCGATTTCAATTAGTAAGTAAAGCAATATCGTACACTCCTCAAAAGACGTAAACTGAACTGCTTTACATTAGCAAAGTTTGGAAACAGGCCCACTTACCAATACTACCACTGATTATATGCAAAATATAGAAGAGAATTGATCGGAACTTTGAAACAATCCACGAGACGTTTCTTGCATCAGACATGAGATCAAGCTCACATACGTAGCAAATGCTAGCACTCACATATTCCTACAATTAGCCTGGTATCGAGCCAAATATTTAACGGCCCCAGGAAGAGCTAAAGAGAAGAAAGGTTTAAGAAAACCTTTGCCTTTGACTCTTAAATACGTTTCTTTTTTATTTTGATTTTTAAAGCCGATAGCCTGTGTTGCTAGTGCTCAAGGTCTTTTTTGTTTAGTCTAAGAATTTATTTCATTAGTCTAAAATTTAAATAATAATAATAATAATAATAATAATAATAATAATATTTTTATTTTGTTTTCCATTTTTCTTAATATGAGGATTCTATGCGGAGGGTGCCACCTGCAATATGTTCACGGCCAGAGAGAAGAAATAGGGAGGTCGTGGCTGCAGTCTAACGGGTGTGCGCCCAATCAACAATTACTCTGCCTTTACTGACTGAGCACTCACTACCGTAAATACGATGTGGTTGCTGGGGTTGGTTTCCAAAGAGTTTGAATATAATTTTTCCCAGAAAGTGAATATAAAAATTGTATGTAAAACTTTTGAAAGAATTTTTCCGGAGTAACTCTTAATTTAATTCTGAAAATATTATACAAGCATAAACAAACGGGAAAATAAATAAAACAGATATATGCACGAGAAACTGGAAAATACATATGTATACACACAGACAAATACAAATCTGTGAACTGAAGGACGGATAATCATATAGTTGAACTAACAAGCAGACGGCAGGAGCGCCTACGACTAAATACATTCAGGATCTCATGCATCTCATGGATTCATACGTTTCGTAGGATCTCTGCTCACATGAAATGAAATGAAAGAGCGAAATATCAAAATATCAATCTCTGAAACTTCGCACAACTTTCGAATTTCTTTTCGCAATACTTTCTGGCACTTGGCACTTTCTTCTATCCTTACTTACAAAGTGACTTTTTTGCGATTATTATATTAGTAATCACGATTTTATATCCAGTCATATGTCATTGTCGCAATGTTACTTTTCGAGACGCATTGACAGTTCTTGCTTTATTTGAAGATTATATATGAAGGGCCCAAAATATATTTGGAAATTTAGAGATTGATATCGAGATGCATTTGTTAAGTTACGAAACTACATTCGACATTTTGTACGACGGCCTTCTGCCATTTTTTCATCAGCATCAACTGCCACTTACCACTGCACAATTTCTTTATGATACCCTACACTACTTGTAGTACAGGGTCTATTAAGTTTGTGCGGACGTCTGCAACAACCAGAAACACTTGAGTTAAACCTATCTTTTATTTTAGTTATCGATTTAGAAAAATTTGCTGAATCGATCTGAACCTACCTATCCGTCTGATGTCTGTCTGATCCGAAATTTTTAACTTTTTCGACAAAGGTCGCGGAGTAATACTATTTCGATATTCTAAATTGGTATGAAAAATTTTGGCTAGTCAGGGGCAATTTTTTGAATCTTTTCTCACATAACCCTTCCTACAAAAACTGAATCTTTATATGATAAAAGCAAACAGTTTTCACTCTTTCATGGTGAAAATTGACTCGTGAGAGTAAATTGACGAAGAAATCAACCTTCTCGAATTATCGAACAAGGAGGTCTTTTTTTTTTTTTGGATATCACCGCATATAAGGACTGCCAAGATATTTAGACTCTTAGGCCCAATTGTACCAAGTTGGACCAAGTTTATATTACATTTTACATTCGTTTTCGTCGTTTCGCATTTTAGAAAGCATTGCGAACGTTGCAACTAATCTAATATAATTTCGTTCGGCTGGTGTACCAGGTGTACAGTGTATAAAAACTCAATGAAAAATTTTGAAATTGATTTTGTAATTCCATGTTTAGTCCGCAGAGATTTAAGATATTAATGACTGAATGCTTTCTAACAAACACATTTATTTGAAAAGCGATCTACAACTACAACGACTACTACTTATTCATCAAGTTTTGCATACTTCACTTATGACGACGTGGTTTAAAAGGAAATTCTTCTTTCAAAATTCGTGTTCCTTTCAATTCTTAGATATTCTTTGTTAAATATCTGTACTGCGCTTTATTATTTCAATTTGGTTTCGCATTTAGTTTTATATCGCTTTTATATGAAAACCACTCTTTATCCGCCGAAATCTCTGTTGTCCTTTTCATTTTTTATCATCTGCTTTTTATTGATGTACAGCAGCTTCATGTCGTCAAAGTGTTTTCCTCTCCTTAAAGTTAAAAATTTCATTTAATTTTCTTCTAAATCTTATTCGTATGCATACAAATATATACACTAACACATATATATAGATATATATATGCATATCATATATATCTAATCAAGTTTTTCTCTAACCGATTCAATCTGGCCCATGGTATAGATGTTCCGTTTTGCTGTATAATTCTTTGAGGAAATACAAGGAAACAAAAAGGAAAATGTCGAAGAAAATAAAATGAAGCAAATAATACCTGAAGCAACACAAGACGATCTATAATGATGATGATGTCAACAGCAACAAGCAGCAGCAGCAGCAGCAGCATCAAGAAAATGCAAACAACAACAAAAACAGCAGCAGTAAACGTTCATATATTTTATATATTCGTTAAAAGCCAACTTGTTCTACATAAAGCTTTTGTTTGCTAAGAAGTAAAATTCTACAAAGAACGCAATCATCGTCTGCTTTTTGCTTTTCTTTGAATTGAGCTCAGCATTCATATTCATTTAGTTTAAAGAAAAACTCAAACGATTAATGTTACGTCAAAGTACAACGACAACAACGGGCAACAGGCAACAATCAACATTCATATAAATGTTGTTGCAAACGGATCAATGGCTTAGAGTGGTTGGGTGTTGCGTAGAGATTTTATTACAGCTACCAACTCATATATATATATATATATATATATATATATATATATATATATATGCATATGCATATATATGTATATAATTATATATAAATCTTATGGTTATTTGCAACGAAGATGTGCAGTGGCACAGAGTAACGGTTGGCAAGTGCATAAACATAGGTACAACTCAGTAATGAACAAACAAAACAAAACAACAAAAGCAACAATAACAACAACAACAACAACAACAACAACGAAATTACGTTTCATGCTTTAATTCTTTAGCTTCAACTATACCACCACAACTGCTACTACAGAAGGACTTGATAATGCTTTGTGGCTTAAGTGCCAGAGATACGTAATACGTAATAGAAGGAAGAAGAACTTACATGTAGATGTGTACGCCTGTGGGTATGTGCGTGTGCAAAACCAAAGCAAGTTGAAAATCCTATAAAGGAAATCCATGAAACCGAAGTAAATGAAAAAGACGCAGCACAAGTTAAAAGTGCTGACAAGTGCATTTCATAAAGATAATAATTCAAAAGATTTAAATTTTCGTTAAAAAACGAAGACAATGAATGAATAAACATGAATAACAATAACGTTAGCAAAGTAGAATAACACACGGACACTAAACGATATAGAAACGATATCGACAGCGACATCGACATCGACATCGACATCGACATCGACAAGTAGAGGAAATGTCTCATCAATAAAGAGACAAAAAGATTTGGTAGAGTTCATGCTTCCATTCTCGAACATCAAAGCTTAAAGAAAAAAAAAAAAACAAGAAAAAATTCACGTTCAACAACCTTACAGGGGAGAAAATTTCAAAATTCTCAAAGGCAAAGAGTAAAAGTCGTATGTAAACTGTAAGCCAAATTTCCAAAAATGTTTCTTTCCCGATTCGTAAAAATTCTTTAATATTTTATGTTCATCTTCCCGAAAGGTGATCAAACGATTTGTGTGGAAAAAGAAGAGACTGCAAAAGCCACCAGCTGTTCGTCCTGATGCATTTTGACTTTATGAAGTCCGTAAACAAAATGCAAGTTGAACCTAAACCGTAGAGATTTTTGTTTTTTTTTTTTTTTTTTTTTTCTAGAGATAAGGAAAACAAGGTATTTTCTTTCTTTCTATCTCGTTAAGTTGCCCGAAGCTGAAGCAAGTTCGCCGTCAGTACTAAAATAGCGAAATCTGCAAAGCTGAGAAAAGTACAGTAATGGCTGAGTTTGTTGCGACAAAAAACGAAAAAAAAGAGCCAGAGGGCGAGAGAGAGCTAAAGAGAATGAGAGAGGAAAACAAATAAAGAGTTTTACTGCTTCACACTCTTCACATTGGCTGCGCACTTACTCCCGAAAATACATACAGTTTGTCGTTACAGTTATTGCTCTTATAATGAAGAAAGAAAATCTGCTGCACTATGTCGCTCTTCTTCTTTCTCTCTTTCTTATTTTCTCATCATCGTCTGTGATGGTTTTGTGGTGAGTTACGTCTTTTGTCTTTTGCGTTTTATCACTCTCTCTCTCTCTCTTTCAACTTTTACTAATAAAATATATATTTCGCGTTTTGTTTTCCATTCCAAGATAGATGTTTTTCGATTATTTTTCAAAACACGACCTTATTTACCACAATATATGAATGCTACTAATAATGTGATAGAGGGGATGGATGAGATGATGATGATGACGATGACGATGACGATGACGATGATGATGGCGAGGGGGTTAACATAAATGTAAACAACCGTAAAAAAACCGTCGTCATCGGAGAGAACTGTAGTAGAAGAGTAAAATGTTGTTTTTCTTTTCCTTATAACACAAAGGAATGTTTGTTTATACGTTAGAAACATATATTGCAAACGTATAATGCCAAAGTGCACTTTATGAATATTTTAATAATCAAAAGAAACGAAACGAAAAGCAAAGAAAAAAAAAGGAAAGTTATTCCATATATGCATATATATGCGCTGTATTAGAAAAATTGCAAGTTCACAAATCAAAATGAAATATTTCTTTTTTGTCCCGCATGTTTGCACAAATTATTAAAAATAATTTTAAGAAAGGCAGAAAAGAAGACAATGACACAAATTGCCACAAATTTTCAAACTTAACACACTTCTGAACGCATTACGCATTCCACTGATTTTATTACATCTTTTACAACATGGCTTAGATAGTTTTGTTTGTATTTCTCTATATAAGGAATTCATAAACATAAACATAAATAGGAATTTTAGTAATTCTAAGGCACACATTGAGAGTCCTTCATTTCAAGCGACGACAGTCGGTGCATATTGACCCAGTCTTTCAGTTAACCGATTGGAGAGATCAAGCCGACTTCTAGGGGATTCAGCTAAACTTTGGAATCACGCCAGAACGCCAACCTTGGTCCATGGGAAACGGGTTGACAGTGTCGTTGCTGTAGTGAGCGCTCAGTTGGTAAAGGCATAAAACTTATCTTTCGTCTCTCTTGCACGAGCAAACACAAAACAACAAAACAAAAAAAGTCGATGAAATTCTTCGAAAATTTGAAAATCACGCAACATTGCTGCCAAACTAGATACTGATCAAAAATGGAGCTAGATACGGGGAGAATCTCCGATATTGGGATACTAAATGGGTTAAGAGTAAAAAATATAAATCCTAATTGTTATAAACTGGATATACAAAGTATCGTCGAATCGGTCTAGGCCTGTCCATCCACCTGGTTGCCTGCGATCAACATTCTCCTGGTCGCAATGGATGCTTTCAACCTGTTAGAATGGGTTGCGAAAAAACTTGTGACGTGAAAAAAGTTTTTCCATTCAATTTTGTACTTTTCCCCAAACGATCCAAGGTTGCAGTCTGCAGTCTACTAATATCTTTCCTTTTAATTTGCAGTTTCTAGTGCAAAGCGTTAGATTCTGGTTCAAGGAAAGGGAATTAATGAATGAATTATTGGATCTGGAGGGCATTTTTATGACGCCGGGATTGCACACGTATGGGAAAAAATAACAACAAAGTTATTGTTATAAAAGAAAACATGCCCAACAAAAATTTTAAAAAGTTTAAACTCATTTTACACGAAACACGTTTTAAAACGGTTCACGGAACAATTACTATTTTCACGCTTTTTATTCGAATTTTTTCCACTATCTCCAAAGGACCATTCTCGAGAGAAGCGCACGGCATGTCCTCGAAAAACTTTTCCAACCTTTTCGAGAGACTTTTTCAAGAACTGTTCCATTTCAATGCTCATTACCCACAAAAGGAATGGAAATTGCAAAAAAACCCTTGTGTGTTTTGAGCTGCGCGGAACAAGTTGCGGTGTTGCCATAATTTAATATCCGTTAAATAGAGTGTACTGTCAATAAGTTGTTTGAATATTTTTATTCTATCATATTTCTTTGCATTGTTTGTTGTTGTTATTGCCGTTTCCCCCCTCCCCAAGGTGAAAAGGATTGACGCGAAAATTCGGATGCAGACAAATGTGTTTTTTTGTGGTTGAAATAAATTCGTGTTTTGCGAGCAGAAATGTAAGTCAACTTTCGACGTTTTACTTCAGTTATCGCGAAGGAGGAAGTTTCAAGAACGGGCCACAAACCGCAGATGAGGCACACATGGTTAGATTGACTTCGAAACTGATGCTGATATGTAAAATGTATCTTTTAGTTTTTAGAACGTCGCAAATATGTAATTTTGAAAGAATGGACTGGTCTACTAAATTACGTCACATGTGGGCGTGGTAAACTAGTAAACAACATTATTAGGCAAGAGCCGATGTCTGCTTTGAAGACAGGTTACAATGCTCGAAATTATACTTCCACAATGAAAGGAAAGCAGCGGCAGCAGCTTCATAGAGTAGATGAAAACAGTAATGCAATCGTATTTTCATCCTTCACGTTTGCTGCCTGATGCCACTCTTTAATTCATTGGTCCATGAAAGCTACGTTATGCTGCCAGCTGCTATGTTAATCTACGCTTAATGAATACACTTTTATAAGGAGTCCGCTTAAAAACAGTTTTTCCTTCAATTTTACGTTCGTTGATTAGTTTGCTGATCTGGTGTTTGATCTAACAGCGCTCAAGCGATTTCGTAAGGTAAAGGTGAAAAACTAACGCGACAGTGAGAAATATTCGAGTCATAACTACAATGTAGAGACGATATCTTAGTAACTACAACAACTACTACAAGTAAGTTGAGTGGCGAATTGCACTCGCTATGTAAACTTTTTGGTTGCGCGGTAATAACGAATTCGTTAAACATAAATCGATTACAAAATTTCCTTTCAATAGAAGATGAATGGCATTTAAAAAAATCTTTACAATTTTTATTGGATACAACAAACAAAATGTTCATGTACAGGATGTATGATTAATTCACAAACGACATGACATGTTAGAATGTAATGTTCAACCTCCAACGACACGTCATACGAATCGCTTTTGCTAGCAAACAGCAAGCATTTAAGCTTTGCTTAGCTCTTGCGCGTTTGTATGCTTTCAATAGCCGCACTTTACAAACTAGACCATGCAAGTGACTTTTGTGAAACGACAATAGTCGTGCATGACCCGATTTATAAGAACATGGAGGATGATCAAAATTGATCGCTTTCACAGGGTATCAATAATGACATCACGAAGAACTCTAAAGCTCCAATACGCATAATGGCCACGTAATTAAGCGAAACGTCTTGATAATAAAGTTTCCCGTCCGTGCAGCAGGGGGAAATCATGTAATCGAAAATTCGTATTTACCAGTGCCTCGTGGTGGTTAACAACCCTTTCATTCCGCCTTCAGCCGTAACAGATTTGGTTAATGCGAATGGTTTGGAGACGCCTTCCTATGTCAAGTGTCTGCTGACATTGGTATGAGATGTAGGAAGTTACTGACCATTATTGGCCAATTTCGAAATCAAGCATAAAATGCCCAAAGTGATGTGACGTCGCACACGGTAACGAAAGGTGAAAAATAAATTCAACTCTTGGCTCGTAACAGATTTATGTTATAAAACAATACAATTAAATCCCTATACGATTTACTCCGTTAATTTAAAGATAATCAACGTAGACGGTCTTATCTCATACTGCAGTCGTCCACTTTGCATCTATCAGTTCGCAATTCATTGTCATTACTATTGTTAGCATCTGTCCTAATGCTAGTTGCGTTGATTTTTAGAAGTACTTGAGATGGGACGGAACGCGACTATTAGCACGCAACCGTGCTAACACGTGAGCATTCGAAATTTGCTGCTAGGGATATTATTGATATTGATCCCATTATTGATGAACTGTGAACTCGAACTATTACGCTCATCCATCATGTTCTAATATATCGGGTCATAAGTGGCCATGTTAATGGGCTATTCTTCTTGGAAAAAGATCCTTTGAAATCTTTGCGTGGAGACGACACCGATCCCATAAAAACGAACGACTACGAAAAACTTTCGCTCAACCGAGATTGCGACTTCTTATGGCTCATAAAACGGCAGTCAGTCATACGACTTCATTCAGGCATGGGGAGAAAATCAATTTCTTTGGCGGGCGAATGTCTTTTGGTTGGATATGTGGTGAAAATTGTCTGCTTGTCTGGCTTGTCAAGATTGAATTTCCGGTTGCTATATGAAGTACATTTGCCAAACCGTTACGTTGGCATTTTAGCGAGGGCTGACCTGCCGAAAAGTTGAAAATTTTTTATATGTAAAAAATTGTTTGAAACAATGCCTTACATTTTCTTTAATTTGAAAATGTCTGCCCCGCACGGCAGCTTATGCACAGAAAGACTGAATTATTTTGAATTTTTCGCTTCATAACTTCAAGTTACTTTGCTTCAATTTTCATGGCCGACTAGAATGTTTTTGATTTGGTTTGTATTTGAATTGCTTTTTAGCCTGAGTTTCTAATCTTGTGTTTTGCTTTATGTAGAATTTTATACAGTATTTATAATATAAGTTTGTGAGACTCACTAGTGCACGTCTTCAGTAATTCTTCAAATTCTTTTGAAAGAACCCTACAGCTCTATAAATTTTTCAGTAAAAACTACACTTAAAGCGTCCTTATGACCGACTCGATTCGATTCTTTCAACGGGCTCTGAACTTTTCAAAAAAGCAATTTTTTCCAGGTGTGCTGACTTTTGATATTTTTCGATTTCCTCCGAGTAACGCAAGTAAATAATATTATGTTTTTTTCCCTGTTATACGCTCGAAATACAGTTAAAATAATACGGAGAAGTTTCAACTAAACCTACACTTTGTAATAATGATTTACGTTTGTCTTATGTAGCATTTTACCGTAAGGCGTAAAGCATATTTTGCTCAGCCTTTATCCTTCACCTTGTCAAATCTATCATCTCAAAGCAAACATTTTTATGGTCATAGTTGGATCCCGTCCTCACTATCGCTACTCTGACTGCCCGGTACACTCGCGAAGCTTCCCTCAGTTACTTCTTGGTCGCATATGACCATTTCATCACTCTTGTGCATTTGCTTTTGAGTTGAATGCTTAGTCACTTGAAACGTTGTGTTTGCTTCGTTATGTGGTCGACACATAGTGACGCTTCGCATGTAAAAAGAGTCTCCTAATGCGTCGAAAGCCTTTTCACCTCTGTTTTCCGGTTTTTTACATGAGGCAGGGATTTACAAACACCGATGGCTGATATGTATTTTTATTTTTCTCTTGTATTGAAACCGATTATCCGACTTGTTTTGAAAATAAGTTTGAATTGTGGCTTTAAGGTTCGACATTTGAAAACAGCCAAAGAGACTTTGAATAAGCTTTGAAGAATTATCATAAAAATCTAATTAAATCTGCCACTTACTAATTAGATCTTTTTGATGAAATCAATTCTGGCGCTAAAACTCAACGAGGTTCGTCATGTTATTCCCCGTAGAAGCACAATAATGGAGTTTTCCACCAAGTTGCTAGACACTTGCAAATAAAGTTGTGATTTACTTAAACGCTATAATAGTTGGTTAGACGCTTAAAGCCGAATATGGCAAAATAAATTATCAGAACGCAATCAAGAAGAAGAAAGAACGACTTGACCTCTGAATTCGGTAGAGTCCCTGTTTACATCGAGCTTCAGTAAAGTTGTCTTCCTTATTGTTGCCTAAACTTTTCTTTTATTGGAACGACCACTTTTGGAGGAACTAGCCGTACGGACATCTTGAAATCAACTACAGAACATAATATCAATATCATATAGTACTTTATTAAAACTACATCTAGATCTACTTCTTGGACCTTGCTCTGTGTAAGGGCTCTCACGAACGGCGAACCTGTGTATGCCTACCATAGAAATTTAAGATAAAATGTACCTGTACCACACTTGGACTGCGTAGGCCTATTTCTTTAATTCCTAGTCACGGAAAGATGTTCATGAAAAGTAAACTGCGAATTCGCAAAAAGTCCGATTTTAATTACATTATGTTGAAAATTGGTCCATGGCTGGATTTGCCCGACTTTAATATTTTTGCTTGTGTTTTTTATCTATGACAATAATTAATTCCAATATTGTAATACCACTGTTTGCTTAACAATTTACCGCTAGTCGCGTAATTCAATAAATATATATATGTATATATATATATATATATTTTATTATATCCCCAATAACTTAGAGGATACCGTCTACTTGTGTGATACGGTAACGGTTGGAAAGAATTGAGGCAGAGAAAGAGAGTAGGTGTGTGCACAATCGGTAAGTGTTATGTCTTCACCGACTAAGCACTCACTACAACTACGACCAAAGTAAGACACTCAGTAAATATGACCAACATATAGTTTTTAAAACGTACATTTACTGTATAAACAATGGTACATCACGTACTTGTGTAGCTAGTGCTAGAGCGAGGAAACGCACATTTTACCCTATTCGTACGCCAATTGTAGTATCTACGGCGTCAATTGTATGAATCGACGGCATCGAGCTCCGATATGTTGAATGTACGATCAAGGACCATTTTTAAGTACGCGTGAAAACCAAACGCCACAAATTTTTGCGGCCTAATCCTAAAATTTTAGCATTTCGATTGGTAAGGAGCAGTCAGTGTCAGTCCTTTGTAGAGGTGCACTATGCCATTTCTGTTTTGTTATGTTTATTTCAATATATGACATTGTTATATGACACATAGTTATTTCTTGCATTCCTTCGTTTGCAAGTTTTTTAAAAGTCATTCATTCGGTATATGCTTTTAATCAATAAAAGGTGAAAAGATTTCAAGTACGATTTTTTAAAAATTTTATAATTTTTGCACTGTTCTCACAACAATTACAGCTTAAAGACTTTTGTTCTATAAAAATTTGATCAGTTTTTAAAAGCAATTCGTTCTGACAAGAACGGAGAAGAACGCATAACAAAAGAGTTGAGCTCAGTGATCTGTGGGAAACCTGATTCAAGTTCACAAAATTTCAAAAATCTTTGGTGAAGCGGTTACGAATTACATCCAGATTCGTATGCTGACAAAATATGTAGTCGAAATGTTGTGCGATACCAAAAAAGAAACCAGCAATAAGGCATCTGCGCGTCCAAAGCAAAAGAGAAGAATGCCTATAATGAAGCTATAGAAATGATCGCTGATCGCTTGGTTACGCTGACAAGTCCAAAGCATTAGGTCGTTAGAATCTAATAAGCACAATATTAGCTATATGTGATATGTTATCGTGTACAGTCTTGGTGCTCGACCTTGGTGAAGATACGCAAGTTACAGTTACGTCGCAGGAATGTGCATTACTGATAGAAAAGGAGACATGCGTCCAATATCTCAACTGATTTGTATGAGTACAAGACGTGATTTATCAGCCGTGGCACCAACTTTAGCATAAAAGGTCTCCAACTCTTCGTAAACTGTTTAAAGTCGTCTGTCTATATCGTGATATTTGGAATTATCTTATTTTGCGTTCAATTCTTAGCTTACCTTTTAATCCACATTTATATATACACGACGACTACACTAAGCAAAAACCATAACTACTATTGTATAAGATATACTGAAGCTTCTTAGGATCTATCCGTAGGTTAACTAAAATCTACATAAGAACTTTCCGGACTGACTAACAGACACATCTAAAATATACCAAACATTATGCAATTTTTACATATTTGTTATGCTTTTCTTTCATTCAAAATTTCAAGGCAAGACGAGCACGGTTTTTCTATTAGTTTCGTAGTAAAATTATTGCCTTTAAAAAAGCGCATCGCGCCCATGTATCGGTTGGTTTTGAGAAGATGCAATTAAAATTTTTTCCATAAAACTGTAAGGTAATAGGAAACAAATTGGCTAACTTTGTTATATATTTTAACCTACATCTCGCTGATAAAGATTTGGTTATTCAAATACGTGCAGCCTGAAAAAAACACAAAAAAAAAAAAAACAAAAAATTAAACAGATTGCGTCACGTATTTCCTGAACGACAAAAAAGGAAGAAAACGATGAACTCATTGTTATGGTGACCTTTACGATATACGTACATATCAAGCGTTATATATACCATATATGGATGCATTATGTACAAATGTGTTATAGGGATGGGGCAAGTGTTCGCGTGTTAACATGAATATATCAGAATGTTTGCGTTGGATAAATATCTTCCTTTATATCTTTCCTTTATCTCCGGCTATGTCAGCTAATCGAAGAATATTCTTTTCGTATGTCATTTGCGTAAGTGTCAATTCCCATCTATACATAAATATGTTTATAGTTATCACTTACAAATATACATATATATACATACATATATATAAAGGGAATACGTGAATTTCATTACTTTCGATCTATTTTGAAAAGTAAGTTTGGGGTATGAAGTAACTGCAGTAAGTAGACGGGTCTTGATTATTGCTTTATATAGCACTATGATGTATCGGCCGATCAATTTTTATGCAAAGAAGGTGACCCGACTGACTAAACAACAAAATCATGATAATGACATTGATGACGTTGCATTATCCACAAAAAAGAAAGCAGCATCCGTTGTACAGAAACGAGGATTTTCCGTTCTCATCATTTTATATATTACGTGGGAAAGAGAAAGCGACAGTTGTCTTCGAGATATAACTTTTTGTGAAATCTATTTCCAATTTTTTTTTTTTTTTTTTTTGAATGCATTTTCTAATCTTTGCTGCTAAGAATACAAAGAAAAGTAAAGGAAAAATATTAAATTTTAATTTAAAATAAGACAACAATAACAACACATTCTAGTGGGGATAATCACCAAGAAGGAAACTGTAAATATATATATGTTTGCCGTTATATGCGACGAAGGTAAATAGCACAGGGCTCATGAGTTAAATGTGTTTTGCTTCTTCCCTTTTAATTTTTTCGTTTTTTTTTTTATTTTGGTTCAAGCTCCACAAAGCTGTCTGTGTATCTATACAAAGTCAATCTAGCGTAGACATAAAACTGCTGCACTCACATTTCCTTAGATGAAGGTATAGCAAAAGCATCAGCAATAAAAAAACCAGTAAATGCAACAACAATAACAGCAATTGTTGCACAGTAATCGTCACAAGTGGCAAGCATAAACATTTGAGGCGACAACATCAACATACCTACACGCACCAACTTTACCATTACTATGCACACAAACACGAAACGCAGATACGAACTAAACGGTTTATATCTATCAAGAAATTTCTTTGAAAAATGGAGAAAAGGTAACGAAATAGAGTAAGAGTAGAGTAGTTATAGCATAAATTGCAAACCAAGCATATATATATATATATATATATATATATATATATATACATATATAACATATATATATATGTACACACAAGTAGATATATGCATATGCAAAGAAAAAACAACATTCAAGCAAAGATGAGCACGTTATATATAAGTAAGGTATTTATAAAGTTACAGCAAAGAACCATCGGTGTCTACTGTTTTATGTATGCTTACGTATGCATGCATATATGTGTAAATAAACATAAGCAAATACACCTACAGCTACACACACAAACATATACACACACATACACACACATACACACACATACACAATCATTTATAATAGGAGCTTTCCAAAAAGTACTAAGCCTTTAGAGGTCAAAGTTTATTGCTGTTCGAGAGCTGGCCTCTAATCTCCTCAACGAACAGGCTTCTAGCTTTAAAAAACCACAGCACAATGTGTTTGTTGCGAATGGCTCGATGGTTGCTTCGAAAAAAACTTGCGGTTTTCGCAGAAATCTTGCTTAACGACATTTAGTCGAAATTTTCTTTAAAGCAAGATTCGCTCAACTTCTAAGACACTATTGAAAATATATTTAGTTTGACATTGGGAGCGATATGAGCTTTCGAGTTGAAAGTAAGTTTAATTATAGATGACATGGTATAGGGTACCTAATGAACGGCCTTTTCGGATCATAGTATATTTACTTTCTTTACTCGTTTTAGTCTATTGGCGTCATAAGTTACTCTGTTGTCATTAATGTTTATTTGCTATCATTAGGGAGAAATTCATAAAACCTCTTTAAATACGTAGCATATACTTCCATGATGCTAGAAAACGTGTGGCATAGACAATGCAGTTTTCTCTCGCTTCAGCCAAAAGTTTTATACCGCAAAATTGTTATTACAAGCCCGTAATCATCGATCGAACTTGCCATGTGTGAGTAAGGATTTCTTGTTAGAGGATCGAATGTATTATGTTGCGAATGTGTGTGCATTTTCTGCAAGCGAAATCATGAAGCAATCAATGTCTCTGCATCATGCTATCCCTAAATTGTTCAATAATTCATGAATATAGAGCGTTAGGCTCTTTCTACGCTAGTCTTGCGCTAGTGACTTTTCCTTAGCATACTATCCGCTCTCTTTCTGTAATTGATCATCGAATGCAAGAAACAGTGAAAACATATAGGAAGAAAGCGACTCGTTCAGCTTTAAGCTGCGATTCTTGATAACAATTCTTCTCTCCATGTGCCGGCTTTGGTAAATTTATCGAAATCAATAGATTGCGATGCCGTACACACTTTTATCTGGCGATATATTTACTTTTGTTTACTACTTCTTCACCAGCTGTTGAAATCGCGTCCGATTGCAATGATGTTCGATCAATTCGATATCATTTCAGATATTTTGGCAAGTGTCACACTAGTTATATATATATAGTCATGAAGAAAATATTCAATACTTTTTACATCTCCCATATTTATAGACATGTACACACTCTTCTGCATATAGAGGTAAATTGAGAGATCTGGTTGTCTGCCTTTAATATTTTTTTTATATTTTTCTTATACTTTTTTTTCTCAATTCAAATAAAATGCGGAAGCGGATATGCCGACAGAGAAAAAATGAATTCCCTGAATGACGAACCAACTAGCCTAACACTCCAGTGCAAATAAGTGTATGTGAAGATGCAAAAGAGCCATAAGTTCAAGTAGTCAACGGCTTATTTCCACCTTACGGTCATACGATTACAGCCTACGTTCTCTCAGGAAGTGAAAGCAATCATATAACGGATTGCAATGTCGTAAAGAAAAAAAAAAAAAACAATTTATTTTAATTCAATTGTAAAATATTAAATTCACTTGAACATAAAGCCATGCGCAGTTTTTGAGTTCAGATTTTCGATTTCTTATTCTAGCATAAAATTGAAAAGTATTTGCTTCGTTTTGGAAGTAATAAAAAGTAAATCTTGAAGTCGTTGCGCCAAATAAATGAATATGGCTGTGTTATCCATGCAATGACAAACTTTGTTTGTTTACAACTTTATGCGAAAGGATGTCGACATCAGTCTACCCCTATATCCATAGCAAAACAAGAAGAGATCGATGGCTTATAACATTCCTGTGCAAACATTTAGAGATATAAAGGCACTCATACATGAATGTCTTGCTATTCTGCTGGGCTGTAGTGTGTATGCACACAATGCATGTGTTTTTATACATGAATATGTGCGAGGAACGATGCTGCACTTACACATACAATATGTATTTGTAAACTTATGGCTTGTGGGAAATAACCGCATCTGACCTAACCACAAAAGCCTTTGCTGTAGACCGCAATTGAAAGTATGAATGGCGGGCTCTCATCATATGGGTGTATCCATGTGTATGGTTATAATAGAACCAATATTCCTGCTTGTGTGTGTGTAGGCTTGATTGTATATATACAAAATATATATATATTTACGATACGGTTATATGTATGTAGAATTTTTTATTATTTATTTTTTTTACTCTCTCCCTCTCTCTCTCTCTTGCCCTCTCTCTTACACTCTGTCTGTCCCTACGACTGATGACTGCGTCACCTTCATCAAGTGAATTTTAGTAAAACGTTTACCCCGAAAAAAAAAAAACTCGAAAGAGAAGCTTAAACAGGTGTTGACTTGCATTCCATGTATGCGAAAATCTTGCTATCCCTTATGTACATTTGCACAGCAACTGCCTTTGCTCTCTTACACACAGCTACATGTTTCGTATCTTTTATTTGTTTGCCATAAAGTTTCTTGTCGACTGGTTCTGCTGTTAATTTTATTTAACTTTTACATATTTTATGCAATATTAAAAAATTTTCAATCGCATATATATGTGTATGTAAGTTTTATTAAAACTAAAGATTACTGCAAATATTTTCTTATATATATATATGTGATGTAATGCATACATAAATTACCAATAATCTGATTTCATTTTTCATGTTTAGGTAAAATATTATCCTGTTTAAAGGTAGTCTAAGTTACCTTCTCTACAGATTTTACGTCCTAGAGCTTATCTCCTTCCCATAAAAGAAAAAAAATGAACAAGAATTGTATGTTTTTTTTTATACATATAGCCTTGTAAAGGTCCCTACTTGTTCATTACAATAAGGTAGACTATAGTTAACGCACTTTGGTCACTTCAGCTGTAAGTTGTTTTATATGATTTTAGAACTGATAGCGTGCACGTATGGGGGATTGTCCGGAAGTTTTTTCGGTTTTTTTTGTTTGCAAAACGCCAAAAACGCAATCATCTATGGAGCAAATATGTAAGAAAGTGGTGCTGATATATTTCAGAAGTAGCGGGCCATGCTAATTTAGATCGGATAACTCAAAAGATATCCGATTCAGCAACAGCAATGGCACCAGTATCAGTAAATGCCAACTATATCGGTTGCCCGACGACATCTACGACTGCTGTTTCTATGTATAGCCTTTAGTTAGTACAATCACTTAATAGTACCCATTGAAAACGATCGTATCCTATCTAGTGTCATTACTTCCGGGGCTATTTACAGCGATACAAGTACATATATGTATATATCAATATCTGGTTTTAGCATTAAATCATTGTAAGCCGCTACCTGAACAAACCCCATTTTTTTTGTCGACAAAGTAAACGAGATAGAAACGGACGCACGGAAGCGTAGACTGTAAGCTTAATGCATGCAAATACATATCTAATACTACAAAATGTAATTAGTGAACGGACGCCGGATATGTAAGACATGAATATCTGATAAAGACGTACATGCCTTTTGTTGCTTTCTCTTTCTCGTTTGTAATATTAGCTGAGCTAGGTCGTTGTGAACGCTAGTAACCCGTAACTTCCGACCTGACAAAGCTCAGCTTTGTCGTTCGCAGCTGTACGTCTCAAAGGAATGTCTCTCTATTATATCCAGAGCTTTTGCTTCAAGGTCACAAAGAAGGTTTATATAAGTATATATAAGTACACCTATCATAACCAATAGATTGAACGCACTTCGTTTTGACATTTGGCTCTCTTCCACCATGTAGGTTACAATATTACAACCGGTTATTAACCTACCTTGGTCCTTTTAAACTCGGATATACAGCGAACACTGTGGCTGTGTATCTGATTGATTGATTGATTTTGCTAATGAAAAGTCTTGGCACAATTATTTTATATCGCTTAACCATCGCATGCTTAGCTTAAACCTACTTGACTAGTCTGATTTGACGTTAATGGTTTCGCTATGGATCGTCAATATTATTGAATTATATCAGAGAGAATGTTAATCATCTCGCTTATTATTACGTTCATATTATTCAGTGGAATGTTTTTAACACAAATATAACTTAAAAAAATATCAGAATAAATAGTAAACTACTAAAGAAAAATACTTTATTAATTTTTAGGACTTTAAGGATAGCAATGACATGAGGGTGGAGAAGTGGAGAAACGCGCTTATGATATATGACTGAAATGATTTAAAATGTCGCAGTTCACTTCCGCACATCACAATTTTGATCCTCTGGCCTATTTTCCGCTCTTGACGTGCGTTAAGATAGTCAGAAGATATCCATGGGAAGTTTAATCCATAGAGATACATCATGCACACGCATAAGTCTTGCGAAAAAAAAAAAAAATTTCATTGTTAGATACCCAAGCTCTTCGTCACTTTTTGCGATTTGATGGAATGAAATGCAGCCGTCACTTATTACACGGATGCATTCATGGTTAGCCCCCCTGAAATATAAGTATATATAAGATTGGCGAGAGATCGCCGTCGTACTTAACTATCTCCAGGTAGCTTTACTTGTCAGGTGAAAAGAATCGTGCAAAATGAGGCATGTGGTTTCTTATTCTATAGTGTACTTCTAGGGATACAAGGGGGTACTTTCAATACACTGCGTCAGTTACTTACGTAGGGCGGAGTGAACCAGATGGCAGTTAATAAGGTGCATTTAAGGGCTTGCATTTGGTATGAGTTCTAGAAAGGAAACAACGTATCGATTGTTGGTACAAAATTTATGTAACACGTTGGGAAGCACAGTTGCAAATGTTCGGACCTGTCAAAGATTTCAAAGATTTCAGTTTCGAAGAAGATCATCGATCGATCGTCCAAGGTCGATAATGGTATGTTGTGTACCCTTTCGTAGAGAAACCCAAATACAACCTCTAGAGCCATTGCAAAGTAAGTTGGCATCTACCATTCACTTGTCGAGGACGGGGTCAAACATTTTGGATTTGTCGTGAAGCAGAGTATTTGGCTTCCGTACAATTTGACTAAAAGAAATTTACTGAATCCTGTGAGGTCGTTTTTGTGAATTCTTTATGAGAATATGAGAAGATAAAAAGTTTACTGTGTGGACTTGGAACATGTTCCAAAATTATCGCAAAATAAGATCCTCATCAACGGAAGATAATGAATAGATGAGGTTCAATATACTACGAACTACCTAAACAGACCTCCTATTTCAATCAGCTTGCTGTATTAAATGCAACTGTTAAGGAAAAGCGATCAGCACTAGCGGCTAGATTAGGAATTTTGTTCCATCAAGATAATGCAAAACCACATACTGCAATGATGGCGCAAGAAAAAAAAATTTAAATAAGCTGGGATAGGAAGTTCTTAGTCACCCGCCATATTCATCTAATACAGCTCCATCGGATTACTGTCTATTCCGATCGGGGAGCGAAACTATGGTATCAATTGGTTCACCCATAGAAGTGCCGAAACCTTCACCTCTTCGTGGTGCTCCCTAGAAACATTTTCTGCTGCATTATGGCTCTTTAAGAGTCGCACAGTCAATGGCTAAGAAAGGTTTAAGGCTTCTATCTATAACCTAGCAATAGGTTTTTCTCATTGGAAAGCGGAAGTGGTCTAGTCGGAAGGAGCTTTTCTTTTTATTAAAAGGAAGCATTCCTTTCCCTATTAGGTTCTCTTGGTGGAGGTCATCTAAGGATGGCCAGCGATACCAAGTGGGCTGGGGCACAGATAGGTGTGTTCTGTGCGACGACAACCTTGGAAGCATTATTTTCCTTGAGGAAGGATAGTCAGGCTTGGCCGCCCGGGACGTGTGGAGAGTCCGAAGGCAAGAGCGAAAAGCGTACAGTATGAGATCACCCAAAGCTGTATAGCTTGGTGTAAGTTCTGGTTTGAACGATAAGCCAAGAAATTAAAGGGTGTCCACGGGGGTCAGGTTGCCCAACGTTGGATTGCTCTGGCAGGATGATGCACACAACCCATCGGAATGCCGGAGAATGCCTTCTTGCCTGACCGCTGGGTACGGCCCTTCGGGGAGTATTCGTGGTGGCTGTGGTTACCCCAAAGTCTCGCGGGGAGCTATTGAAGCGGTGCTTAGATATGCCTCGACGTAGACCACTAAGCGAGAATTTGGCCCACACCCATCTTCTATTGCGGTACTTCAGGGTAGAAAGGCCCCCTTAAATGGGGATTGTCTTTCTCCCTGGGGGGTCGTCAATCAACTTACCTCGATTGCCAATGGTTGTAGGCAACCCGTCTGATTAAGACACATGTCAGGTGCAGAGGTAAAACACACAGAGCAATCTGTCTATTCCGATTGCGTCAGGATCATCTGACGAGGAAAAAAATGTAATTCTTTCAAAGCTGCCTGAACGGCAATGGCTAAATATTTTGGTTTCAAGGATTTGAAGTTTCACGTTAGGGGGGGCATCGGCAACAAGTGCTTTCAAATAATGGAAATTGCACTGTTGATTAAAAAGGTAACTAAATGTTATTAAAACTGATGCAAATGTTTTAGTTAAAGTGCGACAAAACTTTACCGAGACTCTTTAAACTGTTTAGCTCTCATCCTATAACTAAAGAAATGAGTTGAATTATTCGTATAATAAATAATACATTTTTTAACATTGCTTCGTGCATTTCTTATTAAAAAAAGAAAATAAAACAAACTTCGCGTTTTATTAAATTTTCATGCACTTTGGCTCGTCTTCTTCTTTTAGCTTAAAATTACGCGCCTCAATAAACAAAAAATGTGCTTAAGCTGATTAAGGCATTAAGGCAAACGATCGACGACTACGTTAGAGTAACGAATGAGTGAAACTCATTTTAAAAGAGATAACACGAACACGAACACGAACACGCACATATAATGCTATAAAAAATGTTATTAGGCTCATTATATGTTGGGATATCTTGCATAAAAAATGCTCCCCTCGTGAATATGAAGGTATAAATTCAGTTTCGAATGCACTTTAAAAATCTTCTACTAAATCCAATGAAATCACGTATCGGTTATATTTTTTATGTACGTAAATAAACATTTGATTATTCATACGTATACGTAATCGTGTACCTCATGTTTATATGCATTTTCCTTATGCTTTCGTAAAAGTCTGTGAAACAAAATACCAAAATTTCATTTAAGATTTCGTATGAGCCTTTCAAATGGAAATGATATCCTCCAGCATACGGAGTCAATAGTGATATATAACAACAGCAAGCAACAGCAACAAAATAACTGCAACTATAACCCCAGCACAAATACCCAAGCAACCTAACATACATACATAAACAGTTGCACAAGAAAACAATTGTATGCGTACGTATGCTTGTATATGCAATAACATTAAGTAAAGAATGTATATGGGTGAGTGCATTACACATACATACATAAGGTCAACAGAATTAAAAACAAATAATTTAAAAAAAAAAATAAATAAATAAATAAATAAATAAAAAAAAAAAAAAAATAGAAAAAGGAGAAAACATATACACACTGGGAGGAATATGGTGAACAAACTATAAAAAGAAAAGTAAGAAACAAGTGAAACGAAAGCAATGAGTGTGAACGACCGTGCTGTTTTCGTTGTTCGTTGTTATTTGGGGATAAATTTTTGTATCTTTTTTTTTTTTTTTTTAGCTTTTTATTGTACACCTTGGAATGAATACTTATGGTTGATATAAACTCAAAAGTATACACTATCAGTACAATGCACACAAGTACGTAAACAAGCACATAGACTCTGCGTATAAGTCGTACATAAGCTCACCTCAAACATGACTAGAGGGATATGCAGCGGAACATACCACAACAATATTGCTGTTGTTTTTGTCTTTTTGATATACGAAAATGCGTGTAAGACACGCACACGCGTATATAGACATATACAAATATATACATATACATGTACGTACACATACGCACACACACACACACACACACACACACACACACATATATATATATATATATGCATGTCTTTTTATATATATATATATATATAGGTTTTTTTTTACAGTTACAACTATTGTCTACCTTAGTGCAGCACATTCACGTTACTGATGTTTTTGTAATGTTGCTTTAGGCTTGTTAAAAGTTATATTCTGGAAAAGACACAAAGGTCTTAAGGATTATTTCTACATGTTTTCTTTCATTGCTATATATCGTTCAATGCATGTCTGTTAGTGTATTTCGTGTCTGTCAGTATACGTATTAAGCTCGACTTTCTCATGTAAGTTTTATGGCCAACCTTTTTTTATATGGAACGCTTAAGCTCTCGCACGCAAAGTGACAAAGCATAAGTGTTGTTTTGACAACGCAACAATGTATGAGTTTATAAACCTACAAGGTTACATATGTGTAGGTGTGCCCGTTTATTTATGTGATTCCATTTAACAACAGCCAACAGCAGCCGACAACTGCCAACAACAGGTAACAACAACTGACAACAACTTTTGAAAGCAACATCAACTTTTACCTCAATTCAGTTGAAACAAAATTAAACGGTTTGTCTTTCTTTAAAAACGTATAAGCGGGCATTTGATGGAAATTTGAACCGTTTCACAACTTAACAAACTTCGACTTTGCGCCACATCACGTCTACTTTTTAGAATTTTCAATTAAATTTGTATGTATGTGCGTGTGTGTGTGTGTGTGTGTATGTATATATGTATTCATGTGCTTATCCATACATATATCTCTTGTGGTTGTTTAAGATCAAACCCGGGCAAAACAGGAAGCCAGTCTCTAACTAACTAACTAACCAACTTATTATACTAACACCATTTTGTCGCTTGGTATGTAAGCGAGTAAGAGCTAGTTTTGCGGATTTATTTCTATAAGAATGCTTGATTTATTGTCAAATCGATTAACTTTACTTGATTTACTCCTAACTGCATATATATTCAAAACAGAAATTTCTCTAAGCCATAAATATTAATAACCATGAATGTTGAGATTCTTATATATAGCATATAAGATATTTCGGAAGTCAATTCATGCTCTCATGTAAATTATAATAAAAATTGAATTAAAAAACTTTTTTAACAAAGCAATTAAACTTTCAGTCGCTACGAATGTGAGAAGACACTTTCACTACTTTCCTTCACTTTCGTTTTCATGGGGTTTATCCATTTGACATTCGGTGAGGCAACTACCTTTTGCCCAGTCAATTCAAGTCCCTTTCCTTCTATATTATTTACTTGCTTATGTAGCTTATGTTCTTGATTTTCAAACGTTTTGTTGCTAATGCATTTTTAATTTTTGAAATTTATTTATTCTTCACTAATAACAGCATAACATAATAACAGTTTAAAAAAAGCAACTTCTAGAAGAAGGGAACCGCTTTATACAAAGTATTTTCAAAGCGGCGCTACATGTTCGTTTACTTTACTTACTTCGGCTTTATGTACTGACACTTGCTTTAATTCTTTCTGACGTCGAAACAAACTGGCGTTCATTGCATTTAGTTTCATGTGAATAAAACGCAAAAATGTAATGAGTGAAGGAAACATCGCTACCGCGCACGAGAGTGTTAATAATGACCCAAATTGAAAGTTTACGTAACGTTCTAAGAAACTGGATATCTCTGTGTCGTACGTCGCGTAATGTTAAGAATTAACGATGAAGGGTCTTTATGTATAACGAAACTTGATTGCAAGCACTCCAAGCCATGGATAATGTATTGCTCGGAAAATCATCTTTTGCCAAGACGAAGCATTTTTTTAATCAAAGGCTTTCTTAGGTTAAGTAAATGATTTTCCTTTAGGGACTCACCTTTTGTATGATGTGGAAGCGGAAGGAATACTACACCTTCAAGGCTACGAGTAGTCGCCGCAATATCGCCAAATGTCGTGTTTAGTGTGCAATTCATTTCAATCATATATGTTTCCATCAAGGAGTCCAGTCGACAGTTTATAGAGATTGTAAGCAAAAAAAAAAAACAAAAAACAAAAATCCAAACGACTGCTGAAAAATTCGACTAAGCGAAACTGTTAATGGCCAACGCAGGGATGAAATATGGAGCATATTTAAAAAGAAATCTTTTCACTTTCGATTTTTAGGCAGAGTTTCGTCAGTTTGTCAGTGAGTTAGTTAGGCTGTCAGAATATGCATTGGTGTCGATTATACGGTTAGTGTTCTTTACTTTCGCATTTATATTTTCCCTTTCGACTACATTCATGAAATCAGAAAGCTCCTGGCAAATATTTTATTTTTATATACATTCTGTGTCATCTTTACATCGTTTCTTCCTCTTCCTCTTCCTATTCCTATTCCTCTTCCTCTTCCTATTCCTTTTCCTTCTTTACTTAACCATTTACGAAGTTTTTGCTCATTTTCGTTTTTAACAGATTTTTGGTATTTGATGTCAGTTTATTTTCTCTTTAATACAGTCTCTGTGTGGATTACTATTTCAAGTCTCCTTACCAAGAGCTTATCTTGTGTTTGTATGTACACGCATATAAATGTGAACGTGTGTATTCATATATCTGTTAAGGTGCCTTTGTGTGAAGTATGTTAAGTGTGTTGATTTTTGGGATTTTTACTTTGTTTAGATTTTGACATTTATCGTTAACTTTCAATTGTCGAGTATCAAGTGGTGACTTATGCTTTTTCATTCTATGGGGATCTCACTCTATTTTTGTTGTTTATGCAATAGATGTATACATCGTCGTCTTTCTCTTATATAAACAAGTTTTAAGGAAGATTGCTTTGTAATTGATTTAATTTATGGAAGTTTAGAAAATTTAATCTTTTCATACGAAATCTTAAAGTCATTTTAACTAAATTGTCATATTAATGTCACAGATTTTAAGATTATCGAAAAACTAATATACAATAATACACGTATCTCTGCATAACACACACCGCTATCTATCTATCTATCTATCTATCTATCTATCTATATATAAAGTTGAAATGCTATGATAAAAATTTGTGGTGACATCATCATCAGTTGGACAGCCATTGCATTGAAGTATCGATTTTCCGCTTTCTGAGGCAGCAATTAGTTATAAGAAAAGTTTCGGTTTAGTTGGGCTATCGGAACTGCCTGCGTCGTGCATGTCCAAGTGACATAAGAAATTTTGCATTCATTACGATCGGGGAGCATTAGGGAAACCATTAACATTTAGTATCTTTCAGAAAACCATTAAATCTATTGCGAGCTATTCTTAGCTCAGATAAGTTTAGCAAGAGTACTAGCGTTAATATCTGTGAATTTTATACGAAGAAAGCATAGACAAAAAATTTAGTAGATTACTACAATAGTTCCTAATATGTGGCATAATATGTGGCGCGGAAATTAGCACTTGTACAAGTGGCACTTAAGCTTTCTGAATAGTGTACCGCAAATTAATCAACAAGTACAACCAAGAAGTAACATCACCGTCCCTTTCGTTTCGTAATCGATCTGCACAGTGCACCTATTTATTTGCACTATTTTTGAATGTTCTAATGACAAGGCCGCACAGACTTTTGAAAAGAAAATCCCTTCAAATATCTCCAAGAATTATCTTATAATGAAACTGATTGAATATTGAGACTGGGTCATAAAGTCATCTGCACTGATCATATAAAACAAAAATCCCGCTTATTCTCCTCAAATCAGCATCAAAAGGAGCTTGAAGTTAGCTTTAGCCCCCCACTTAGACATAAGTACTCGCTCGCATGGGAGATAATCATATGAAATTTGTCGTGAACAACAATGTCGGTTCAAAGCTGTATGGTCAGTGTGATTGAAGATTGAACTTTTGAACTGTCAAAAATGAACGAAAACGTTTAAGATTTGAGGTAAGCACACAATTTTCTCCAATTGGGCCCATCGCCGCAAAGTGGTTAAATAAATTGTATATTTATTTACGCATTACTATCCAAGGTTTTAACCGTTTTTGATTTTGATTGTTTTTATTATTACTTTTAGTGGTAAAATTTTGCTTTCAAACAGTGCAATATTCAGAGTTTTCACTATTCCGCGATATAGTTTTGTTGATCGTTTACACTTGAAAAAGAGGTTGTTTAAATCCCTTGCATTTGTATGCTGCTGCAAATTATAAGCCGAGGCGTACAAGAGACTTGCTTGAAAATGTTTTATTCAACTGATGCAGGCTTTGAATACACGTGTGTTTCGACCTGTAAGGATATGAGGAATGAGAAAACTTGATCGCAATAATGTCATCTCGAAGAACTCGAAAAGCTTCACTATCTACAATGGCCATGTAATAAAACGACACGTCACACAGAGTGCGTTTGGAACATATCAAATGTATGTGTGTATTGTTACGGAATTCCATTCCAATGAATTGATTGTCCCAAATAATAAATTCCCTGGAGAGGGAAAACCCAAGTGCACATTCGCATGAGCGCGAATGCTACTTCCATCAAACGTACTTCACTTACGTTGAGAGTGGATGTTGAAAAATAGCTTCTTGTGTTTGCAATCATCCCACACGACTAAATTTTTATCTTCTCATGTAATGACACGTGCTATTACAAATCAGACGTTGAAACTAACCAGCAATTTTCACTGCTTGATTTACAAAAACTGCTTGTCATATTGTGTTGATATTATGTATAGATCCGTTAAAGGAAAAGATTACCGATTATTTCAATGTTAGCAGAGTATATAGTTATGTAGAATCTCTGTGTATTACACAAGGCATTCTATATGTAAGTGTTTTACAATCTGCTTAGTACCGTAGTGAACAACTGTGGACAATAGCCAGTCATCTGAACACATGTGAAAGTGCAAAAAAAAAAAAAAAAAAATATATATAAATAAATAAGAACTTCACTTAAAGCACGTAAAAACACTCTAGCGTGTCACGAGCCACCCACCATTGAATATCTTACGCAGCTTCGCTTAACTTCGCTTTCACAGTAAGGTGTTATATGGAAATTAGTTGAACTACTGATCCGATCGGAATCATTTGCACGAGTGTTGCTGTACATGGAACCCAAAAATTTAAGGGGGATAGACAGACAAGATTAAATCGATTCGGAAAGTGATTCTGAATCGTCTGGGATAATAAAAGGTGGAGCTATTCCGATTCATTCTTTGTATTATATACATCCCCTCCAATTCAATTTGCTCTTGTATCACAAATGGTGCAGGGCATGAAAATAGAAGGGAAGAAGCGCTTACATCCAAGTCATTCTTTAATTTTGTATTCTTCCGTTCAACCTATAAGAACAAACTATAGGTTGACAAGAATATAGGACAGATAGGCGGACAGACAAGCTTAAGGCGCTTGATAAAGTGATTCTGAATTGACTTGACTAATAGGTGAACCTAGCTTACGTCTTTCTCCGCACCAACTTAATACACCCATGTATCATAAGCGTTATAGCATATAAGAAAAATGATAATAGGTGGTTGTGTTCATTTTGATAGGCGACCTCTACAAATGCAAATTATAAAAGAAATGGGAAATAGTGGTTTTCATTATCGAATTCGGTGGCATTCACCTTCCTCTACCTAAGACAACAGTTTTCCTTTTAATGTTATTGATTTATTCGGCGTGGGCCGACGCTAATCATGGAGCACTCAGAATTCTCCTTCTTCCAGATTTATTACTTTTGTGTTGTTTATTCGAAGAAATCTGCTACCGAAGCCCAGAAAACATGTTCAGAGGCTGTTGCTGCTCCATCATTCCCCAATTGTCGGTTTTGGTCCCAACAGTTCAAATGTGGCGACACGAATTGACTGAAAATGCCACATTTTGGCTACATATTCTAAGAGTTGTCCAGGATGCACTGGTGCAGCTCGAATGGGAATTTCTTCTAGAGCCAGCGTACTCACCAGACATGGCGCCTCCTGACTACCACTTGTTCAGCTTAGCTGGCACGCGGGTCCGCAAAGTTGAAGGAGTGCGCAAATTGGTTGGTGGGCAGATCGCCGCCGACCCAATATACGTTCTTTCGACAAGATATTGTCATGTTGCTGAAAATATGTAAAACATTGATTAATTGATGTATTGTACGACAATGTTCCACAAACTATCACAATTAACGCAACCTCCTAACATTACACACACATACTATAATAATGATTCCAAATATATCGAAGTTTACCTAAAAGAAGATTATTCGCGATGACCTTGATATTTCATACGTTCAAAATCATGTTGAAATATGTATGCCATTAAATTGGTTTATATAGTGTTTATATGTCCGTTAACCTTTCGATTATTATGAGTTTTTTAAGTAATGCTTTTCTCTTTTTTCATTTTGTTGTCAATCTTCAATTTTAACGATTTTGTTTGGCTTTTCTCTCTCCGCGTTCGATGAAATGGCTTTAACTGGTAAAAGTGTTAAAGTTAATGTATTTACATACATACAAATCCACTTAGAAAGTTTGTGGTTAAAAATTTCATTCCAAAAGTTAATATTTTTCTTGTTATTATTGTTGTTGGTTTCTTTTTTCTGTTGCTTAATGCACGTGCTGCCGCAATGCTATGCTGGAGCGGTGCTACGAACGCAACAGTAAACAAAACAAGAGTAACAATAATAACATAGCTAAACATTGAATATGAAAGTGTTTGGGCAAAACGCTTTTCCCAGTCAACCTTTTTCAGTTGCTCATGTATTGACGTGAATACATACATCCATACATTGCAAGATTGTAAACAACGTGTAAAAGTTACCGCAATCATATAGATAGACAGCCTTTATTGTAATCTCTATCGATGTATTTGAGCAAAAATTGTCAAATGTTTTTTTCTTTTTTCGTTTGTAAATTAAATAAGTCAAGCACAAGTCGGTGCTGACAAAATATACGTTCAAAGCGGTGTTCTCAGTTTGCGTGGGACTGTGGGCGTGTTCTCCAATCGATTTGGCCCACTTTCAATATCAGTGTGTGTGCAGGAACGTTCAATGCTTCTACCAAATTCGGCGGCGATATACAACATATATTATATAGATAGGCAGACTTTTCGAAGGACAGATGGACATATTTCAAAATTCGGGATTCGAACAAGTTTGTATCCTTCCCCGTCAACAGTTTAACACGGCGATTGGCAACGAAGAAATAGCATATCTTTGCCTATGATTTGTCAAATAAATCGAAAGTGACGTGAAAAACTTCCTTCTCTGTCCTACTCTGTATCTTTCTAACCTCAATTCTACGATCTTTCAGCACCATTTGCTGAAGTAGATTTTGAGCGACGTTTCGTCAGTGACTGCAGTTTTTGGCCGTCCTGAACGTTCACTGGGAGTCAAGACGACAAGGCCGCGTTTCAGTTCAACTACCTAAAATTTCACCGTATTAAGTGACCGTGCAGGAGTACCGCAGAGCCCTCATATCAACTCCGTCAAACAATTGCGTTGAGTACTTGTTAACGGACGCAAAAACGTATTCCATAACTTTGATAAGTGATTGCTGTTATCTGTATGTTCAGGTGAGAGACTTTTCAGTGAACCCACAAATGCGTTAACGGATATGCACAGCGAACAACAAAAGTAGGGAGCATCTCTGTTTTCAAAAGCAAATAAATTGCGATTCTTTCACGGTTATAACCTACACAACACACGAAACGATAAAAATATCCGAGCATGTTCCAACGATGAGTCTATGATATCAGACTGTGGCGTAGCTGAGAGTTACCAAGCCAATATACTTCTAGTGTGAATTCCCAGTGTGTTACACCACATTTAAATTACGATTAGGATGTGACCTGAACTATAGTTAGCGCGCTCAGTCGCTAAGAGGATCACATTTCTCGACCGAACACACGCTTGCCACATTTCAGCCGCATCCCATCTTTCTCTCTGATCTTCGCCCTGACTCGCGTAGAGAGCATTTGCGGAGAGTGATTGGTCGGTCATACATAAAAAAAAAAAAAAAGAATATTTATACAAATTTGGGAAAAATCGTCCAACGTCCACGCAAATATTCGAGAGTGTTGAAAATTCAAATAAGATTGGTTGGAGGAGAAAATTTGCCCACAGTCCATACAATACATAGACATTCAAATTTAAGGAACATCTACTCATATGCGTCTGAATAAGCACACCAACTGTTTTGTCTATTTTCCCGTTCGTTTGCTTTTCGCTGCAAAAATCCTTCAAGGCCAATTCTATTGCCTTTCTGTCCTGCCATTTTTTTACCCGGGCATCCACTTTTTCAATTGCGCTTGTATTTGATTGTTTTTCGATCTTCTCGTACTATTATTTTTTTATGCTATCCCTCTGTTCAATTTTCCTCTTTGTCAACCATCGTTTTTCTCAAACATGGTTTTCTCTGACTGATCGGCTGTTCTTTGATCATAATGACCTTTCGGCATTTTTTCGTCAATCGTTCTTCTACTCCAATCTTCTTACCCTTACGCAATCAGCATTGTACAGCCATCCTTTACTATTATCTTCTTTCCGATATTTTTTTCGTGTGTCCGTGACTAAGAGTGTCGATAGAAACCTGAAAGACTCTGTTCGACACGCGCCATTTGTGAATGGACGTAATGACTACGATTATCGAAAAACTTAAACAAGTTTGAAAAAACTCTGAATTCCCTATCTAATCACAAACAAAATATTGCAAATATTGGTCTCAAGCATGGTAAGAGCATTTAGCGGAGTCACACTTAATAACGAACATATAGGAGGTGCATATTAAAGATTCACCCTAAAAGGCGAGTAGTTTTTTTTTGTTGTTGTTGTTTTTTTCCTTGTAAAGCCATGAGTTTTTCCTGATGAGCAGTTTGTCTTTAACTTTGCATTTCCGTAATGATTTCTCTATAGGAAGGGACAGCCGATTGTATTTATGGGATTTGCAAAGTGTAAGTGTGTTCATTAAACAAAAACAAAAACAATTTAATGAAATTCTTAAAATTATTCTCGCAAATTAAAATACGCTTGTTTTCTTACACAACAATTAACGCTTAACGCACACATAATTTATAATAATTTTACACAATTTTATGTTTACGCAGTACAACTATGACAATTTCCAGACTCTTATTCTTTCACTGCTCTTTAATTACCCGAAAAGTTGTAAAACGAATACAATGCAAACAAGATATGAATTTTAATTTTACTCGCGTACTGTATATTTAAGGCAAGTGTGTCAGGCTAGACCGCAATTTTTTCTTTTTTAATAAATATTTTAATGCGCGTTTATTTGTATGTAAATTGTACACACACAAAATACACACAAGCATATATAAACACACACACACACAGTCGCACGCATGGACATATGCATGCTGATATATAAGTTATGAAATTTTTCCATTTATGTCATTATCGAAGGTATTTTAATCCATCAAGTAATTGTTTTCTTCTTGTTTTGCTGCTCTTTCCTTACCAAGCACGTAAAATGAAGGAAGTCGTGAAAAAAACAAAAAACAAAAAAAATAGAAAAAAAAATTAAAAAGAAACGGAACAAGAACGCAACATCATCATGTTCTTTTGTTAAAAACAGCTGCAACATATGCACACATGCTCAAACCGTACCATACAAATGTGCATTGCATACAATAGCTAGCACACGTGAACACATATACGCATACGTATATGCATGCAATATTTTGCTACTCAACATTAAAGTCACATTGTAAAGCCGTAACAGCATATATGCATGTATTTTTATACATATACATGTATATATGTATACATATATATATATATATATATATATATATATATATATATATATGCGTGTGTGAACTTTAAAAATAAAAAGTTAAAAGAAAAAATTGTTGAATATTGCCAAACCACTCGACTTAACATATTATAAATGCATACATGTATGCCTACATACACATATCTACAGAGGCTCTATAATGCATACACACATATCTGTATGCATATGAAAACTTTCCTTTATTTGTTTGATGTGTTGTATACATATATGTATATACATACATATATATATATATATATATATATATATATATATATATAAATAAAAAATAAAAAAATCAATGAAAAAAAAAAAAATGAAAAGACGAGCAAACCAGTAGTACTCTTCTTCTTCTGCTTCTCGCTTCTCGCTTCTCGCTTCTCTTCTACCGATATTTATGTGTGTTAGACCTTGTTTCGTAAATTTCCAGCCTTTAGGCACACGCCATCGCATAAGGTCATTGCATCCTCAAAACATTAAAACATACACAAAAACGAATTTCGTATACGTACGTATATGCATTTAAAATATTGTAAAACACCAGAGAGAGAATGACTCTGCTCTCATGCCATTTATTCAAAGTGGCCTATGTGTTGAATTATGGTTGACATTTTGGCCGTTAGCAATGTATTCGCATACATACATGTGCATACAATACGACACAGTGTATTTTTTGGCAATAATGATGATGATAATGGTCCTGGTGCTAGTGTACTGGTGTATTGGTGCACTGTTAAATGCAGACACTGCTTTGGCTCTAACTATGACTTGGGCGGTGAAGCCATATAAATTTTAATAAAATTAGCAAAAAAAGGAAAAATATGAAAAACAAAATAGCAAGAAAACTTCATTGCTTAAGGCAAATCTTGGTTACCCAACACCTAAAACGAGTATAAGATAATCGTCAGTTAGCTAAGCCAGTTTAACTTTCCTTCTACAAAATAATATATATGTACGACTCTAGTCAAGCAATCAAATATCTGTTACAATTCAGTACCGATTTACCGAACAAATTTCCTTTCAAGGATCCTTCAGTTACCCTGGATGGTCGTAATATGCTAATCAACAGATTAGATTCAATGCATTTTTAAAGTGCTTTACGGGCGTGTATCTCTAACTTAATCTTTCGATTGTCAATTTTCTTATAACCTTATATTGAACTTGACACGGCTGCTCAGCTCACGTACTCACCTACTAAGCACTAAGCACAGTTTCAAAATTTTCCTGTGCATTTCTCTAACTCCTGTAGTAGGCAAACGGAGTAGAATCAATCCCATAGTTCTCGAAAGGGCAGCTACGAATGCAATGACAAAGTTAATATACCATCGCTTTGTGGTCTTTGATTTTGTATAAACTCTCTGCAAAACATTTGAATGTGAAACTTTTTACGATAAAAAAAAAGGAAGAAAAATCACTAGAAGAATAACAATACTTTGCCAAATGCCAAATTGAAATACATTTAGTAAATTAGAAAAATAACAAAAGTAGATGGTTTTTTTTGATTTTTTGTATTTTTTGTATTTTTTGTTTTATATAGAAAATGAAATTTATTTAAAACAAAAGAATGTGGAAAAACTTAAGATCATATCATAAAGGGAAAAGAAAAAGAAGGAAAGAAATAAATTTTAATTTTCTAATTGGGCAAAAACAAAAGTAGATTAAAGGTAAGCCAGCCTATCGACGCAACTATGGGTGCCTCCAGATACAACAAACTTATCGAGACTCTGTACTCTTTTAGTTTTGACCTATTTTCTTGTATATAATAAAATGCTTTGATTTCTAAAATAAATGTAATTTATTTAAATAAATTTTTTTTTATTTATTTATTTATTTATTTATTTTTTTTTTGCCTTGTCTCTTATGTTTCTATAGGTGTGCGAGCAAGGTTACGATGGTTACGATGACAGAAGTGGGCAAAGAAGCAAAAGGTGTGGTCGTAGCCTGCGAAGTTTTATGTCCGCTCCGTAAGCGATTGCACATTCGCTACAACTACTAACTAGGATTTGAACTCGTGTATGCGGACTCATTGTTTTATCTACTAAGCTATAGGATCATCTAAAGAAAGTCTCAGTTACTTTACAAATGTAAAAAGCGGAATATTCAATAAGCGTTGTTTAGATGGAAAGTCAGTACTCGTAGCGCAACCGATTCATTGCAATGTTAAGCATTTAGTGAGAAGCTCTAAGGCTTGGCGTAGGCTATTACTGGAGATAAGTCAAAGCCTTTCAACATTAAAATCCATTGAAAGAAATTGATCTTTTAAGCAATGGAGGCAAACACATAACGTGACTGTGCATCCATTGCACTTCGATACCCAGTCTCATTTTCGGTAAACCTGTATTGCGTTTGCACGACTTTGTGTGTTCGTCTTTATATTGAGATTTCGATTTCTTTTTCTTAAGGGCTACTCTCCCTTACCATTTTTATTGTTTGCAACAGTTGACGTCAGACTTCGTAATCCGATTTGCACCAACAAAAAACATGTCGAAAAAACGATGCATGTCGTACGTCGAGATATTCTTGAGAATGTACGTAGAAATCGTTTTCTATTGAGGCCGTTTCGCAGGTTAAGTAAATTTGTGGAAATAAGGAGAAGGCCAGCGACATTTCTCGGAACTTGTGCCGTGAAGTGAGAAGCGTAAAAGTTCGCAAGCGGCATTTTTAGGCACTAATGACAGCGACTTGAATGAGTGGAATGTCATCTTTGTTGCAATGTTTCGAACAATTTGATTTCTTACCTTGACTAAGACTAGAAGCAAGAGAAGGAAAGAAGGAATCAAAAGGTAATTTTTCAGAATAATTAATCTTCTCAGATTATCTTAAAACTCTGAGAGTAAAGAGCAAAATACACTACGCGAACGAACTGAGCAAAGAGAAGACTTTATTTCAGAAGTGATCGAGACTGCGAGTAAAGGAAGAAATGCACAGTGTAAGAGGGGAAAAAACAATCGTTATTTCTTAGACGTAACTAATTAATTCATTCGGAACGAAGGATCAAACAGATAACACACACAGGACCACACCGATAAGAATCATCTGAAAGGAAATTGTAAACAAAAGGCAATTTGTAAAAGAACATCACATAAAGGCAAAACGTTCTACATAGTAACATCTTTAAGAGAAAGGTCAGAGCAAACTTACGTGGACTCATATAAAATTGACTGCATTAAATTTGCCAACGAAAGGTAAAAGCTCGCAACTGGCGCCTCTTGAAAATTTCCATCTAAACACAAGCGAGGAAAGCGCAGATCGAACGTCTATCGGAGAAATTACAAATGTTTTCAGCACAAGATCTAAAAATTAAAAGATAATCCGGATTCAGTTCGTGCACACATTTGTTGATGACTTGGGGATAACATGATATTAATAGTTGTACTAACATGAAAGCAAAGAATTAAAGAAATGAAAAAAAAAAAAAGATTTAGTCGAGCCTAACATTTTGCGATATTAGCCGTGGATCGTTGACGAAACTTTTCGTGTCTTCCGCTTATGCGTTTTCATTTCGAGGGGTTTTTCAAGCAATATTTGAGGAGCGAGCAAAACTAAGAATTTATGCATACCTCACGGTTGTTCTTAATGTGTATTTTTGGTTATTGCAAATGAAATAATGACAAATGAATACGTCAGCCTGCAGTAATGGAGATGCAAATTGAATTGAATCGAAGTATAATCTCGATTGCTTAAAATGCTTTCTGTGCATATACATAATTCATTGTCGAGTATTTTGCGTTGAAATGTTGAATTTCAAAATTTTGTTAAAATCAAGCTTTTGTACGAATTACAGAAATTAATTTTACTGAATTAAATATCCCTTGAATCCTAGTTTTCCCACTGCGTCTTCGCTTGCTTTTGAGTTCACTATAAATAGTTTATCATTTAAATGTATTAGTTGTATAACATATTCTCCTAAATAAATGCGTGAAGGTATATATGTATACTTAAACTCTCGATACTACAGATATATACAGTAGTGTGAAAAATAATTTGCTTGCTCATATTGTTCGTGCAACTCGGTAATCATGTAAATTGATTGATAGAGAGTAGCAAAAATTAGGCTCTGCTAAGACAACAAAATTTTCTTTACATTGGTGTTCTCTCATGGAGAACTGAAAAGTATTGAAAAATGATTTTTCCTTTTAGAAAATAAAGTAAACATAAGTAAATACGCATGCATACGTCACCAATTTAGTATCCATCATCGTCCGGGGAAACTTTATCGGGTGGCGCATAAACAATTTCGAAAATCTTTTGAACCAACGGATGTGATTCTCCTCCGTTAACTTCTTTGCAGAAAATTTTAATATCAAGCAATCTGGAAAAATAAAGGTCTCGTTCTTTCTCTAAGCCTTCCAAATTCAGACGCATACACATAATCTGGATCGATAATTCGTCGATCCTTTGATTCGCTGCCGTAGTTGAGTTCTCGTTATATTTCTCAATGGTGCTATTTGCTCTCTGTGCCGCTCTCGTCACGGATCCTAATGCCACTGATGATGATACGGTTGAGTGTGCTGTCAAAGCTGTCGTCATCGATGGGAATCTTTGTTGAATGGCTATAGCTGCAGCGTCCGAAGACGGTGAAGCTTTTGCATGTGTCGTTCCGTAACCCATCTGCGCAGTGCCCGAAGTGCACTCGCATCATAATCCTTTCCTTCGTAATTCGCATCAAAGAACCTCTTAAACCACTGCAAAAATTCGAAATTATCTTGAAAATCGCCCGTCACTAATTTATCAATCGGTATAATCCTTTCGGCATTTATTTTTTTAAACGAAGTTTGGAAAATTTGAAAATTCTGAATACTCTCGTGCTCCGAATTCGTAAAAAACTTGACGCGTGTGATCGGCACCGAATTAGGAAAGAGCATATCCATAAATTGACAATAAGCAGCTCCCGTGCCAAGCTCTTCGATTTTTAATCAATTGGCGCTGGTCGCGGCTGCGTTGTGTTAACTTTCGTTGTTTCTTCGAAGCACAATCGACATCAAAAGCAGGAACGGAAAGAATGGGAGACAGAGATAAGGAGAATAAATTTTTTGCATATCAAAAATTCTTCAAATTCTTTTCTTACTTTTCTTTTGTAGACATATATATATATATATATATATAATATATATTTAATTTCTTCAGCGACTTTAGCTTTCAATTTTTCTTGCTGCCTGTTTGCCGTTCAGCTTTTTATTCCCTTACATCTGAAATTATTTTCGACGCTATGTTTCTATAAAGTTTGGAATAAAATTAAAATGTTACGACGATGACACAATATTTCTCTGCCATTGATAAGCAATTTTTTCGAAAAAAAAAAAAAAAAAAATGTTGTACAGATTTTTTTTTCTTTCTTTCTTTAAATAAATTATCAGAATTTGCTTCAAACATAATGACTTTTGTTCAGCTCCAAGGTAAAAACAGCCAAACAATTGGCTACTAAGCGTCGATGAGAGAAAAAACTTATCACAAATAAGTGCATCGCATCATATGTAATTAGGATGAAAGGACATGACACTGTTACAGCGTAGTACAATACGAAAATGAAAGTAATGCACCTCGAGTAACTCAAGATGCGGTGATAGTGCGCCTAAAGCGCGCATAATAAATAATTCAAGAAAGCATAGCTGTTTTCTAAAAAAAAATTAAATATTCAATATGAATTAAATACATACTGTTACCAATTGTCTACATTCCAATTCCACTTAATTTTAACCCAAATCTGAAAGAGTGAATTTTCCAACCCAACTTGACAACCATCGACAATAAATCATGCATGAAAGATGAGAAAAATTTGACATTACTTTTGGCTATTAAATTATATATGCTTTTGACATTTCAATGGAGCGGGTGATAGAGTTGATTGGGTTACTTGGGGGAATATTTCCTATTTTCGAGTTTATTCTAAAGAAGTGATTTGCCTAATTGAAAACAAATGAGTTCTTATCTGCCGTCATGCAAACTAGCAGTGGTTGACGTTGCATGTGAAAATTTTATTGGATATACGCCAGATATTTGGAGAATACTGTGTGTTTCCAAATGTCTACATTACATATTTTTCACATAAGTAATAAGCAGCGGGTGTCTCTGTCTTTCGACTTATTTTGCTTTGCTTTTTAAGATGTCTAGGCGGGTGCAAGGTAAGAATGTCGAGGTTTTGAAAATGGCCATATTTCTAAGGATGAAGAGGGTCCAGACCTGCAATCTCTAATAAAAAAATTTGTGGACAATAACGATAACAATGGAGAATAAGACAATGAAGATTCTCCCTTAACACTTCTTGGTGTTGCAACATGGAGGCAAGGACGTACGGAACTTATATGGAAAAAGCGCGATTTTGGACGCAGCGAAAAACGCATACGTTTCCCAGAAAATACAGAATTTTCTGTCGCGGTTGGCCGGACATCAAACCTCCATCCAATTTTTTCCTGAATATATAAATGATGAGATGCTTACTGTCCTTGTCGTACAAACACATTTGTACATCACGCAAAAAAAATAATAGTCTCCAACTGTCCTCCTGTAAATGCTACTGACATCCGTCAATTTCTAGGTATCATTATATTTATGTCCGTATACTACTATCCAAGTGTTAGATTCTACTCCAGTAAATATGACTGCGATCACATAGAATAGCCGATGACGGCAAATAGGTTTGAGAGAACAATGTCCGTAATTTATTTCAATGATAATGCACAGCACGAGCCTGTTGGGCTCGCAAACCATGACCGTCCTGATCAAATAAGATCTGTTGTGGAACACTCCAATAAATTGTGTGTGAGAGTAGCACCATTTGCCTAGGAACTCTCTCTACATGAGCCAACGTGGTCCACTAAGTTAGCACATTTTATGAAACGATACTTACCCATGAAATCCCATAATAAACGGGGTGTCAAGTTGTTTGTTTTCTGTTCACTATCTGGATATGCTTATAATAGCTTTTTGGATACGTATAGGATCAGAAGCAAAAGCCGCAAGTCATATATTAGATTATTTTGCCAGATAATTGATATGGCAGTGATCGACTTACGGGTATTGCAAAAGAAGAACAACCCAAATTTAACGTCAGATAATTACAGATCAGAACTTGCACAGACATTATGCTCTTATGAAAGGTATGATAGAAATAAAAGAGGAAGACGCAGTAATCTAGCAAGGGAGATAGCAGATAAAAAAACACAGAGATTCCACGAAGCGACGGATTGATGGGACAGTTCTAAAAATATATGCAAACTTGCAGGTTACAAAGCATTTTCGTGGATTGAGTGAATCAAATGCATGTTTGTTTTGTGTCGCAACCATAATCGCAATTGCGTTGCTGTATTTGCCCCATAAATAATATGCAAATTCCTATGCTGACAAATAATATAAATACATAACCACTTGTCTACGCCTACAACAATTATAGCAATAAACGCACATTGATGCCAAAAGTCGCCTTTTTTTCAAAATAAATATTTAATATTATTAACTGGGTTTTTTAAACTATATTTTGCATAGCCTATGAGTACATTTCTATAAGAAACGATTTCTTAAAATTCAAAGCGAAAAGTCATGCATTTAAGGATTAGCATAATCAGATTAGTTATGAATACAACACAAATACTATTAGTGGAGTAGTGGTTGACACCAAGCGATGGAATAATCTATCCGCCATTTCTTGATATTTATACCAGCAGGCAATAAATACAAAGGCACTATTAATCCTAATTTTGCCACGTTTTTTGCAACGAATCATATCGTAAAGTGACTCTGAAGTCACTTATGAGAATCTTAGGAACAATTGAAATATTAATTCCTTTTTAAATGTCTATCAACGCAGGCTCTACACATAAACATGAGATAGTGTTCACGGGTCACATATGCAGATACATTATGATGTAAGCGCAAAAATGTGCGTGCAAAGTTCAAAAGTGACTCGAAGTCACCATGTGGCAAGATTAGCATTAGTAAATAGGTTGGCGAAGTAAAAATTTGTGAATGACTACAGTTTAGCTAAGCGCAGGACTATTGCTGCACAAGGGAAGAATCGTTCATCCCAGCGAACAAGAGAAGAGTGTCAGAAGAGTTTTATCTGCTTTAAAGACTAAGTTGCATAGTGTCCAAGCAACAAATATGAATCATGCATCACACAGAGCCTCGGGGAAAATACTTAAACTTGCAGTATTATGATTGCATCACTGCATTGCTGTGCCGCACGTATTCGGCACCTTCGCGATTTATTCATCATAAACTAGGCTATGTCCAGGCAGATTGAAAACTCATGCTGTTATCATCTCATGCCTCTGTAACTAGAGCAAGCTTTTCATCGGAATTTGTAATCGAAACCGCATTACTTACCTTTTCACTCATGAATGAAGTAAACATAGCGCAGTAATGTTACAATTCAGTGTCGTAAGCTTTCGGCATAACATGCGAATGTGAAATGAAGCTATTGAGACAGACAACAGTTGCAAAAGTATTGCAATCGTAGATCAAGTGAAATATTTCTGAATTCCTATAGCGGAATTTATGAGTTAAAAGTCGAATAGAAAAAATTGAGTATGTTACTTAAGTCAAGCAATCGTGTTTCTTTAGAATCTAACAGCGATCACCGCACTAAATAAATTCTTGAGGATCCTGGGCAACGCTAATTTTTAACTAAACGTGACAATAAGACAAAAATAATTGAGCAAATCTAGCCACAGTTCAGTTATGTGACAAAGCAAGGGAACGTACGTACATTACAGTTGTGATAAGACGTGAACGTAGTAGTAGAAAGTAGTTGTCAGTAGTTCTGTGAAAGAGGGAAAGAAATAAAAGCAGCGGTACCGAAGACGTAAGACTACTCAATGGAAACAGTTACATGTAATGAAAAACTTGGTCTAGTATCGATCAATTAGTACAGTCGTGGCGGCTATTAGGTACGCACTAACTAACTAGCTATACTTTTAAGTAATCCCATCCGTATTAGGAAGCCATTTGGCGACACTATTTTAACAAAAATTAGAAGATAAGTGCAGTAGTATTCTATGTATTTTTCTTCTTCTTCTTCTTCTTCTTCTATTCAGCAAATCAAAAACGCAAAATTTGCTGTGTATATGTATTGACATTTCGTTTTGTAGCTGATTTCAGGATCTCCATAGGATTAGCTATTCAAAGTGCAAGCATTGGATACAAAAAAATGTGAAAATAGTAGAATTTTGTTCAATGACAATTTCGCGCGACAATGACAACAACAACAGCAACAATGAATGCTAATATATCGAGCAAATACGTCAAAGACCGATCGTGTACGTTCTTCGCTTTGGGCTGTAGGGCTCGAGAGAATTGAAGAAGTGGCGATCAATTATCGGCTGTCCGAACTCAGTGCCATATCGCAAACATTTCGATTACATTTTTTTTACACCACTGTAGTTGTTTTATAAGTAAATATTTATTAATAAATTTTTGGAAGAGAGGAAAAGATAAACGAAGTGCTTTTAATTGTTTTATCATTAATTTCCGGTGAAATACAATAAGATTTTAGAACTCATTCCGGCACAAATGAAAAAACTTATGACTACAAAAGGAAAAGAAAAAAAAAAAAAAAAAAAAAACCCAAAATGAAAGGCAGAAGTGATTGAAAGAAAATACATACGAAGATCTGAAGGATAAGAACTTAAGTAACTTTACATAATATTCATGCTTAAATATATGTAAGACATTAAAAGGAATAATGTAGAAAAATAATCATATTATGATGAAAATGCTTATAACAAACCATCGATGGAAGACTAAATATGACTATAAGATATGCTTATAGCCACACACACACACACACACACACACACACACACACACACACACACACAAATAGATATTTCTGTTTATATTAATACATGATGTATGGATACATAAATGGATGATGTCGATGATTCATTCATATACATATACACATAGGGGTTTAATTCAAACGAGAAAATATGTTGTAAAACCCACTTATTATTGAAAATCCATCTTATACAGAGATTGTGCAGAAATGTTGTGCATGCAATGTTATTGTCATCAGCGTTTCAAACAATGATTTACGATGAACAGTTAGATTATTGGATAGGTATGTTTTTGTACTAGTAAAAGATAATGTCTGAGTAGGTGAGATTTCAAGATAGAACATAAGCGGAAAGATAGAATTGCAGTGCGACGCATTATTTATTGGGTTGAGTGGGCGTGTATTGGTGTGTGCGAATTATTAAAAAATTCAATCAACGCAAAAACAAGCATACAATAAAAGCGCTGAAGATAACCGCAATATTCTGAAGAAGAACCATAATTGCTTAGCTCGATAAAACAATTCTGTAAAATGTATGTAAAACACTGGACGAGATACGTAACTTTACATGATTTATATATACATATATATATATATATATATATATATATATATATATATATGTATGCATATATTTATGTACACATATAATAGATATATGGACAAATATTGCTTGCATTTTTTGTTTGTATTTGTATCCTATGTCCCTGTCAATATGTTCGAAAAGGTTTTATACGGTCTTCAAAGTTGATGGGATTTTTGTCGTTTATCTTGTTTCTAATTCATTGGATCGCAAAAATGTTGTGTTCACCTTAATTGAGCTTAAAATTTACATAGCAATATATCCAGGAACTCAAAATACACAGACACACATATTTACACATATATACAGCTTTCTTCTTTCGTGTGTTGTTATAACGGCAATAACTTGCGAATGGTTCAACAACTTTTCAGACCGATACACAAACCGTAACACATCCAATTAGAAGAACAACAATAACAACTCGACTTTGACAACGCCAACAACAATAACAACAACAACAACAACAACAACAACGTAAAAGCAAGTAGGAGAATTTATATTCAGCTTTGGTCGAATTTTCTATATCGTCCACCGTCGTCTTGAAGAAAACTCGAAGAAAATGAAATTTTAATACTCTATAATACTGGATAGGCGTGGTTGATTGTTGCCATTTTTGTACAGGGACAGTAGGATCATCCATATACCCGATTACAAAGTTTTATTATTGTTCTTTATATTAGTAGAGAGCAAAAAACTCATCGTTGTTGCTTTTAGAAACTGAAGTGTTCTCAGCTTAGGTGGTGCCGTGAGCGTGACCTGCGACTGTGTTAACCCATTTTGAACACTTACTTGCGTTTAATAACAACATCCAATATTTTTCACCCAACGTTAGAAGACTGTTTATCACAAACATTACACAGAAGGACAGACGAACATATTTAAGTCCACTCAGAGTTTGATGCTTATCAAGATTATATGTATATAGGGTATCTGGAGCTTTCTTCTAGGTGTGGCAAGGGTTTTGACAAAATGAATAAACGCCGATACCTCTGTAGTGGGTACAAAAAATAGCGATGAACGTGTAGCGGTTTTACGGAGGAGATAAAAGGGGCAGAAGAGGCCAGGAGAAAAGCATTAAAACATTATCAGAATGTCACACGAAGAATGTAAACCTTTCAAAGAATAAAAAAAAAGCGAAACTAGGACTATTTTTTTCTTGTTTTTTAAATATGTAAACATATTTACGTGTATACCTACATTAATCTGTTAAGAACACGACAGTGTCTTAATTTTGAAATTTTTTTTTTTTTTTTGTGCTCAATGATTATGCTTCATTGAACAAACATCAAACAGCAAAAGCATCGATAGAGAAATATTTTCGTACGGCTTTTAATACTACCCACCACCGAACGATGGGGGTGCATTCATTTTATCAAGACGTTTGTGTTTCGTTTGAAGAAAGCTTCAAAGATCCCAAAAAATGTATATATGTATATATATGCATGTATGTTATTCAAAATCAAATTTTGACCAGATTTAAGCATGTTTATCTGACCATCTACCCGTCCTTGTAATGTCTGTGCCAAGCACGTTTTTGCCGCAAAAATGAATTCTTACACGCAGGATGCTATTGAATATGAGTCAAATCGCACGACTACAATGCAACATAAACTGCGAATACTTGCACTTTCTCAATTTTTGCTCATCATGTATAAATTACACCAGACACACGATAAAGATTTTCGCGTATGTTCTTTTTTGTAGTCCTTCTTAAGATAAAGAAAGAGAATCGGTTGTGATCGAATAATATTTGCATGATCTGTCAACGCTTCGTCTCTACGTTAAGGTTATTCGAAAATGTTTTCATAAGAAGTTAAGGGGAACCATGGTAAAGGATACAACTTTCTTCGCGCCCTAATGCCACGGATGAGCTGGCCGCTACGTTCTAGGAATTGACTTCTCTTATTATTCGGCGCAGTAAAAATGAAGCTTTTCTCGCAAGCTTTCTCCCCGCACAGTGCCATGTTTGTATTCCTTTTTAAATGATAAAAACGCATTACTTCACAGTCGTGTTGTTTAAGTCAAATTAAAGTTTATGTCAACCATTTAACATATACATGAAAAGTGTAATTTTTTTATTCCATTGGTTTCTTTTGCAAAATTCTATTATTTCGAGCGGACATTGAACAGTGACGTTCTACTGTTTCGGTAAATTCGTTTCGGATAAAAATTAGATCAAGCTCGTCTCCGTTCGATTCTAATCTAATTGCTTTCGCCATTCAGGTATAATGACTTTCGAAGTCAGCTGATGATACTTCGAATACGATATTCTGTCATGTGCTTAAACACGTGTTCATATAAACCTTATAATTAAGTGGAACCTTAAAATGGACCGGTACATGTTTGGTTCTCAGCAACAACAAAAAAAATAATAAATAAGTTTTTAAGGCTGCCCGTAATAGCTTCTCAACGTACGTACGTACCTACGTATTAGTTAAAGGCACATAACAAAGCCAAAGAATTTATACAGCGGACTCTATCGCTTTGTAGTCACACAAAACGTGAACCATAAAAATGCGTTCCACGAATCAACATGCACTTGGTTACCTTCTTTTAAGGAACTAAGAGACGCAAATTGTTAGTTTTTCAAATTTATTCCCCTTCTGCTTGGCATTGGCATAGGTTTACCATTCACTGGAATGATTGTTAACCTGAATACGCAAGATTGGGACGTCGTTGTCACATTTCTATGTTAATAATATAGGCTTGCTTTTCTTTTTTTCGTTCGGTTGATTTGACAAGCATTCTGTTCATTCCATGATTAAATCGGAAGTCAAAGTGGCCGTCAACTATCCTTTATTGCGAAACAATTCACAACCGAACTCACAGTCTCTTCCGATTTTCGAAATATCATATGTTTTGCGATCTTGCCGAACTCCCAGCACTCTTTTATTACGTACAAAGATCCCGATATCTTTGGCATTTAGAACTCAATAATTTTCCCCAGCACTTTTCTTCAACACATGATTACAAATAAACTTGTCAATGAAAATGTTTGTTTTTGAGAAATCGTCGAATCTTTCAAGCGCAAATCGGGTAAATGTTTCAATTAATTAAATTGATGTGATATTGAGAGTGTGTGAAATTCTGAGGTAATTCTCGTTCATCGCAGTACACTACATTCTAACTCGTCTAAAGGAATTCTATATAATTTTTGCTAAAGTTTTTTGTCGCGTTCGCGCAATAGAATCACCAAAGTTTTATACATAAACACTTCCATCAAAGTAAAGTAGTGTAAGTCACTCATTACGCCCTAAACCATTTGTTGCGAATGTATACATGACTCAGAAGTGCTTCAGATAGACCCATCTCTTATTTTGGCCACTGAGACAGAACCACTTTCTAAGCTTGTCCGCCTGTCCGCCTGTCCGCCTGTCCGCCTTTCCCCCTTGTATTGTTATGTTCAACTTACAGGTCGTAATTTTTGAGACTTTCGCGACCACTTAATGGTGGGCTGTGGCCCATCGTAACGCTCTTACTCTTACTTGTGTTGCGGCAGATATTCACACAAGCAAAGTGAATTCTCAATCCAATAAAGCTCGTATGTACGAAGAAGCATGAAATTTATATACTTACCTTAGGTGGTAGATAACTAAAATTAGCATCAACACGTACGTTGTTTTCCAACGATCTTGATACACCACCTGGTGTGTTTATATTTCATAGATATTCGTGAAAAAATATCTATCAAAAGATCGCACATATCCGTAATGTATAGATAACTTGTGGTGCACTTGAAAGGGGCGCAATGTTTGTTAAGCCTGTCTGTCTCTCTGGCGTCAGCACAGACAACTTTCCTTTCGCCCCATAAGTCTCAAATTTTGAGAGAGTCTGATGAAATTTGGTGCACCGACATGTTTGCCGTCGATAGACACGCTTTGTTAAAAATGGATTGGATCGAACTACTGCTATGGTCATATCCTTTGCAACGATCTATTTTCAAAAAATTAATCCACTTTGGTACTTTTAGATGAAAATCGTACTGAACAATACTGAAATTTTGAGAGAAATCGGACGCTTTCTGGATTCCGTCCCATGCAATTGCTCATAGGAAAGAAATTTTAAATGGCAAGCAGACTTAGTTCGTAGTTTCCAGGGAAGGAAAAGGAACGACGGCCATGACGATGAAATTCTTTGGCAAAATGGTGGAAATTTATCATTTCTGAATTATACTATGTCGGGTAACGATTTAGATCCCTTCGTATCGTTTTATACACAACGGAAATTCCTAAAGTACAAAAGATACAACGGTGGAAGTTCCTACAGTCCCTATAGAGGAATGAAAAACTTCGGCCAATATCAACCTTTCTAATTTTTGGTGTTTTTAAAAGATTCGACCACAGCCGAACATAATTTTGTTATTTATTATATATGTTGGTGACTATATATATGGTAATTGCACCACGTGCATGTTTCCTTTTTTTAAATTTTTTTACTACAAATTCTTTTTCTATATTCGATGATTTTTATGTGTAGGAGTTCAGTTTATGTTCAGCATAGTTGCGAAACCAACAAAAAAGTAATGAGGACAACTAAGAAAAGTACATGCAGTTGTGCCCGAAGTTTCAATACTCACCTGAGTGCAAGTGGCCGACTGTTTCCATTTGTGTATACAAACTGTAGAATCTCCCTCACACGCAGAGTATAGACGGACATTTCTATTATAGTTTCCGTTGCGCTTTCGCAATGAGCGAGAAACTCAACTTTTGATGTGTTCTCGGGTTATGTCATACATAGGCGTGTCTTTTGACCCTAGAGCCGTACCAATCTGCATACAAGAGTTTTCAATGTTTTTACCAAATTTGAAACTGACAGCCAGACGGACCGAGGAACGTACTTAGATCGATCGACATTTTCCTACTGATCAGGCAAATATATACTTTATAGGGCCTTTGGAGCTTTTCCCTTTATGTCGCAATGATGTTGACAAAGCGACGATTTAGCGCTGAGTGTAGAAGAAATAGAGTAGAGAAACGGTAAACTACGAAAAAGAAAATGTATGTAATGTAGCATATACGTGTGTATAATTTCTTCCTCAGGCATATTATTCATGCAAATGGTCTTTAATTAATTTTCGCGATTGATTTTTATCGCAATTGTTCGAGTAATTCGCATAATGATTTTATGTACATATGCAATTAACTGTATGTGTGTAGATGTAGAGTTTTAGATTTAATGCATGCACGTTAGCCCGCATGTACATACGCAGACTTCGATATATCGGCGTAAATTTATATACATATATATATGTATACGTGTATAAGTAAAGTTAGCAGTTAGGTTAGGACTAACTATAAATATGTGTGCATTTCTTTGTGTACGTATGTGTCTGTATGCGTCTACATTTAAATCATAGGCAAATATATGTTAGTTAGTCTAAGCAAATGAGGCATGCGACTGCAACGGTTTGTGGTTACCGTAAATGACTTGGATGATGTTTAAGTGATTTTAATTGGTGAGGTAAACGCAGTCTTTTCTTTTTTAATGTTTATTGTTTGCTTGGGTATTTGCGTCCATACACAGCCCAATGCGAGAGCTGTAATTAATGTAAAAATATAAAATGTGTACACAATCATTTTCTGTGCCGCAGAATAGAAATCTATTTGTGATGGATTCCCAGGGAATTTTGCAAAACTTAATTTAAGAAAATCAATAAGCAAACAAAATGATACACACATGCATACATATATATATATAATTCTGAATTAAGAATTTTTACACTCACCAACACGTACAGTCATTCTCTCTGCCTAACTTTGTCATTCCGTTGGTAACATCTAGAAGCACTCAGGCACAGAAATAATTTGACTGTTGAACAGATTGGTATCTTGAATCGATTGATTCGTTTGTGCACTCCTTTGCGACTTTTCTCCTCTTATACTAACTGTACAGAGATTTATACAAAAGCAAGCTCCGTCCCAATTCTTGCGATCTAATATTTTTATCGTAAAGTTTCACGGCCGTTATTGTGCGCTTACTGTACATTGGGTTTCGTTTCATTAATTTGACAGTTACGTCGACAATACAGTTCATTTGGAAGCATTTTCCTGCTATCATTTTCAGCTGCTGTTGACGAGATGCAACTCAATGCCAGTGAGCTTTAATAGGATGTTAGAGATAAGACCCCACTAAGTTCAATATTGTCTTGATGTTAGCAAACATTTTACGTCCTGCAATTGACAAAAAAATGTTGTAGTGAAAACCATGTTATGTATATGCCTAAATTGCTATGAATAAAGGTCTATGCCCATTAAGTTTAACGTATGCCGCACTATATTGGAAAGCTGGGAGCAGCTTTCTAAAATAAGCAGAAAGCTCCTGGCGTTAAACTTTTTTTTATATCCTATTAGTTTATATCGTCGTTACAGTCATCTTGACACATAGTTGCCTGAAGTCACTCAAATTTGTTGACAGACTTCTTTTGAAATTGATTTTATCTCCTTGCAGTGAAGTGAAAGCAAAAAAAAAAAAAAAACAAGTATGGAAGTTCTTCATATTCAACTATTACTGAATCTCTTATAGCCGGCACCAACTAAAATCACATTTTCATTCCACATAATATTGGGTGGATGTGGCCGATTTTTATCGCTTTTCTAGAATATATGTCAGGATTTCAATCGTGTATCAACAGCAGTTCATGAGCTCATAATCTGTAGCAAATAAATGTACAAAATTTTGAACTCATGTTCTCTTTGGCGATGCTGTAGCATTTATGTACAAAAACGGAAAAAATTGACCACGCCTACCCAACATTCTAGTGTATGAAAATTGAATTATTTTTTCAGGACCTTTATAACGCGCTTCAAAAATCCCATAAAGTATACAAATCCTTGGCCTTCTTCAGTTTCTTCTTCAATGCCTTCAATGCCTCTAAACGTGTCCCTCTTTTCGTCTGTCCATCTGTCTGTTTGCGCATCTTTGTAGAGTTTGTGGTAAACATTCTCGGTTTAGCGAAAATGCAGATATCGCCTACAAATTTGCAAAAGAATTTGGGATTGACGTAACCTTTTCAAATGACACGCCTATAACGCACACAAACCAAAAACCTTTATTTTGAACAAAAAAAAAAAGATCAGCTATCTCAGATCTTTTGTCTTTTTCAAGATAAGGGTGATGGGTATAAAAGATTTGGTCACGGGATCGAATTTAATTTTCTTACTTGTTTCGCATAGTGTTAGTTGCAATCACAGAAATGCGCGAAATCATTAAAATTACCAGCACTGTAAATGCCATATGAGAATCGAATCACCGGCACGGTCTCATTTAGGCTTTCACTTAGGATTCTCAGCAGAAATGCCATCTATCGATTTGTTTCTTGTCGCGTGACACTCTAAATGCTACTTTTGGTTAGTCTTGAGGCGCACATCGACTCGATCCTTTCCGTTATTTAATTATAAAACAGATTCACAATTTCCTGCTGTTCATTACTAAAAACTGGCATTCTTTAAAGTCAAAACAAGTCGAAGAGAAAATTTAAACTCCTTTCGAAAAAAAAGAAAAAAATCGATGGGCTTAAAGATTTCAGAGTCTTCACATGGCGATAAGTCCTTGAAAGTGTTTTTCCATATGTGTTCGCGACGAGCCGAATTTATAAATTCGGGGGCAGTAGTGCGAGAAGTGTATGATTTCGACACTAGTGACATGCGGTTTGAAGAGAAAGCTAAGCATAGCGTACAGAGAACATCAACTTGACAAAAGGAGAGTGCTTTGTAGGGTACTCTCAGTAAAAATGCGAATTCTATCGAATGTGTTTTTTTGCAACGAACGCAACTCATCATCAACAAAACGGAGTTTCACTTATGCTAATCAAAGATTTATTTATGCTGAAGCGAGTTACATATGAAGAAATGTATTTTGTGCACTTTTATCGACAAATGATGACGGAACGAAAATTTTTTTAAAAAAATATTCGTTCCTGTTAATTGCTTCCCATATCATTTTCGCTCTTGCAGTTCTTACAGTTGATTTTATTTTGATGAGTCCTGGCAATCTCAACGAAGCTTTAAGCAATTTTTCTTTTGTTATTTTATCATTTCGCTCTTTTGCAGCATGTTTTTCTTTTCTGTTTTTTGTTTTCAAGCTGTTTTTTCTTCACCTTCTTACTTTCGACTGTATAGGAGGGTCTAAAATGAAATGATTGGAAATACGACTTTTATTTAACTAAGTTGAGAGCATGAACGAAAGATACTCGATTGTTTACTCATTTTCTTTTTTCCTTTCAAATGTTTTGTTGTCGTCCCTCAAAAATGAGTTTGCCTTCATTTTTATTATGTATGCCAGTGTGTAATTGCTTTAACGTTAATTAATTTTAGAACTCGCTTAAATAGTAAGTAAATGTTTTGCAGATATAACACGAAATGAAAAAAACCCATATGTTCACCCTCTGTTCAACATACCTGGGTAGACGAGATAACAATGCACCTGAAATACAAAAGGCAAACAATCTATTATCTAATTGCGATTGCAGGTTGAAAAGAAGATTAATGAATTTGCTTTTAATATTTGCACTGACACACTAACACTTATACAGAGATAACAGCTAGAGTGTTGTAATATTCGCTTTTGTCAGAAGTGTGCTCTACCATAGAGAGAGATTATAATTATGTATTGGTGAATGCCAATTTTACTTGGCTAAGTTGAATTTGGAGACACATTTTGTTTACACATATTTATAAATAAACTTATTTTACTAGACACATAGACGCGTACAGCCAGCGAACTAATAAATGACAGCCAGAAAAAAAGAACCTAAAAATGCAAATTAATGGGAAAATTTAATGATATCAGCATCGACTGTTACGATTTGACAAATTTGTAATCAGCTTCGTGCCGCTTTCCTTATTCCAAGAGAAATTTGTCAATACTTCGTTTTAAAGTTGAACCCAGGTTCACGCATAGGTTCACTTAAATCAGTGTTGCTCTAGGCAATGCGGTTATAGACCTTATCAACCGGGAGAGCCAGCTAACGTTAAAATCTGTATGGTAGGCTCAACTCTTTTCATGGACTTACCTTACATTGTTTAACGCAACCTTACTTTATTTAACGCAAGGAAATTTTCGCATCTTTTGGGAGAGAAGGAAGCATTGGTAGTGAATGGTGGTAAGTTTGGAGTTGATTTTGTGAATTATGCTCTTCGAAAGTAAGCTACTAGAGATTGTAAAGTATAGACAGACAAGCGCCTTTGCTTTAGTAAGCAAAGTCTTACACTTAAAAATAATCAATATTTTTTATAGTTGTGTACGAATGATGAGCGTGCCATGGCAAAGTTGGGGCGAAATTCTTCATAAGAGTCCAGTGGTGACAGTCGAGTTGATTAGTCAACCAGAAGGCGCTTATTGATGAGTGTGACGAAGGCGATCGCCTTTTGTCCTACTTATGATTCACTGATTACTGTTTCCAAGAATCGCAAATCCTGCGAGATCCAGTTAATTAGATCGGTTCTACTTCTCTCACCTATAAAAGATACTATCATTGTATAAAGTAGCGCATATGAATTTTACTATACTTTGGATCCTTGTACGTCAATGTTTGTATCGTAAGACATCTTACCGTTGGTAAGTTCGAAAATAATTATCACAATATTTGAAAAAATTTTGTTTGCTTTAGAGCGAATTTTTAATAAAAATCACATCAAAATATTAAAAGTATACGTTGGGATTTTCATTATCATGAGCGAATTTATAAAAATTGTACGGTTGTATAGGGATTGCAAAGACGAGCAGCAAACGAATTCGGATTAATATCTGCCACCGCTGGTAATGTCTTCAAACGTTTACAGCGTTTCTCCCAAAAAAGGCAATGCAGGTGATACGTGAGAGTGCATTGAAAACTAAGACAAAAAAGAAACGAAAGTTTGTTAACTCAATGGCAAGTACTTGCGTTGTAAAAATGAGCTAAGATTTTGAAAAAAAGTCAATATTTTACAAGATTACTTCCACCAAGACGCTAACGCTGATCTGTTCGCTTTCGTTCTTGA
>CCAG010003430.1:0-57621 GCA_001077435.1 Glossina morsitans morsitans | reverse complement strand
TATATATATATATATATAATATATACAATATATATAATATATACAATATATATACATATACATATACGTATACATATATATATATACATATAGTAAAAGAAGACTGCGAATAGGAGTGTTGTGCATGAACAAATAATGAAATCCATTTGTACATGTTTGCACATGCAAATATTTAAATATTCTATATAAATTTAGCTGTAGGTTTTGACTTCATCTACATCTTTCGCTCTTCTCTTCCGTCGCTCTCTCTCTCTCTCTCTCTCTCTGTCTCTCGCATGTGTTGTATTTATATCATAATTTTAATAGTTTCTATTCACATGGAAACAGTTGGTATTTTGTGTAATTATTTAAGTGGAGTAAAGGGACTGACGCATATGCATACATACATACATACATACATACATACATACATACATACATATGTATGTACATTCGTACCAAACATGTGCCTGCTGCTTGCTTTTTATATCATATACTAACTACTTGCGGTACAGGGGGTATTAAGTTTGTGCGGATATATATAACGCCCGAAAGAACTTCACGCAGACTTATGTACCTATATATCTATCCGTTTTAAGTTTGCTAGTCTATTTGTTTGGTGATGTCTGTCCTACAGATTTCATTTTTCGAGATATTGCGATGAAATCTTTTACACTGACGTGTCTCGGTACAAGGATGAATCCTATTTAAAATTGATTCGATCGGATCTTTGGTTAAAATCATTCCCCGCATAACCCTTTATTTGAAAAAGTTATTATATAAGTTTTTCAAAATTTCGCGCAAAAAATCACTAAGCAACAGTACTTGGATATAGTAAATTGATTTGACAAAATTTTTGAACCACTTCCCTTACAAGCGTGCCTATGATTAATAGGTCTTTGGAGCGCAAGAAGGTCTAAACTAAAATATTTTATAACGATAATCTGACCAATGGTGATAACTAGACACAAAAATGAACTGTGCGGAATTTGAACCAAACAAGTCAATTTTTTGAGCCTAACCTCTTATTGCTTCTACATACATACAACACATACAATAGAGGTTTAATTTTGGATACTTTATCGCTAAAGTAAACAAAGAATTGTGCTACGCGGAGTGGTGTAGGATATTTAATGGCTCGCCATGGCGGGTTACAATGTTTTTCTTTTTTTTGCAGTTTGCTTTTAGTTTATATTCATAAGTGCTGAAGTTTTATTTCTATAAATTCAGTGGCTTACACAGTATGTGTATAGGCATAAGCGTACAAGTGTATTATGTGGCCGTCATTTCGAAACGACGGTTAACTAGTTACGGAAGGCTCTATTTTTCATGGCACTAAGAATTAAGACCTTTTTAATTCTAAGGTAAAAACTAGATAAACCTCTTTTAACCGAAAAATTTTTTCGCGCTAAAAACGTGTAGGACGCTTAAAGAAAATTACTTATTTTCATGGTACAATACTCAGCGATTAAGTTTCGGAAATACTTCCTTCACATCTGCTAGTTTCACTGTTCGGGTACCTTGCTACAGCATTTTCTCGCTCGCACATTCTGCAGGCTCGTGAGAAAGATTTCATAAATTTGTAGAATATTTAGCAAAGCTATATGTTAAGTTACACCGGAAGATATACCAAAGAAATTATATAGTAAAGGAACTATGTACCGAGGTCAATAGTGATATCAAATGTCGTACGATAAATGCTTGCTTGAAGACCGTTCAAAAACGATATGGAATCTTAGCAATTGTTGTGCTTTTTATCTATCGAAAACTCCATTAACCTTCAGGTTACCCTATAGTATAACTTTAAGTTGAAAAAGCCCAGTGTGTCCACTAAATATTGAGACAAAGGACTACCAACTCGTGCTTCTTTGAAAAGACTATGATTCGCATACCATTACGTTTTTGTTCATATTACGCATCTCTGTCAACAAGTCCTTCCGGGGGATTGTTTTGCATTCGATTTTCAAATAGTCCGGGTAAATAGTTGCAAGAACCTTTAAAGCGATATCTGATCTGTTGACTACCAAACGCTAGCAAAATCGTCCTGAAATGCAACGTATACGGGCGATATGATCACGCGATCATATGCATGATAAGTGCCGGTCCTGTAATCGTATGTATATGAATGTAATGAATGGACAGATGTATGCGCGCACATACTTCAACTAAATATGCTGCATAGTATTAGATTCATTTTGTCTCGTTATTCATTTTCATTCAATTTAGAAGTGTTGCTGCTCATATTATAGTTTATCTAGCACCGACAACAGTTTTCCTCACTGTTGATAGTGTAAACTTTTAGAGAGGATTCAAAATCGTCTATAATTTTGAGCTCAGGTCTCTTACGTTCGGCTGCGGTGCTAGACTAAATTTGGCTAAGCTAGACGACAACAGCTGACAAAACGAATGACGAAATTTTAGGAATTTCGGCTGATCCAACGGATTTTCACTTAAAATCTGACAAGGGCGACCGCATCAAATTTTAGACCATTTTTACACATGAGACATATTGTTCGTATAGAGGTGTTACGGAGTTTCGTCAGTCGGAAAACATAACACGGGCGCGTTACAATCGTTCACACCATCTTCTTCAGCACGTTCTTCTTCAAGGCGTTATGAAGAGCTACGTTAAGTCGCTACGTTAAGTCTTTGTGTGATTAAGTCACCGAATTGAAATAACGACGCAATTGAAATCGCGAAGTGGAAAACCTCTATAGATGAACAATTATTGTTCTTATAAACTAATGGGAGTACGAAGCACTAAATAAAACAATGAGAACATTAAGATTTACCAATGCGGACGTAAATGGGTCGTATGGTTCTTTCTGAACGAAAACACTGATCTTTCCTTGAAATTCGGGGCCCCTTATAGGAAAATAAAACATACAACATATAGGAAAATACACATATATATATATATATATATATATATATATATTGGGATTATTCTTCTATATATACATACACATATTAGGACATTGAAAAATTCCCTGCCGTTTTTCAAAAAGACAGTAGCTAGAGTGGGTACGGTGTTAAATTAAGCACATCTCTAACTGTTTCATCTGAACGTTTTGGCCTTAGACTTTACGTGATAGTATAGACTATATCAGAAGTGCAATTTTTAGTAGATTTGGACAGAGTTCTCCTTTTAGTGATTTTGCAAGTAACTTGGCAATGGATGCGTTACGATATCCAAAGGCCAAATAATCGTAAGGCAGACTAGGCGAACTAGTAGCACCAACAATAAAGCGGAAATAAAACCATCATTAGGAAGCGTTAACAACAACAACAGCTGAGCAAATTATGACGAAGAACTGACGCAAGTCGTGATATCAGTAGTTTTCAGCCTGATGCCTCAGTCCATCGGCCTTATATAGCAAATCACGGTCAGAAAACGTTTACACCGATGAATTGATATCCTCCCTATTGTAGTCATCAAACAGGGCGTCTTTTGAGTAACACCCGTTTCAATAGATGACTCACTTTTCGAACAAGGCCCAAAAAGCGATCCCAAATGGTGATATGCGTCTACATATCAATTGTACTTTCTGCACGGAATTCGTATTCCATATAAGAGAAACGAGTAGTAATGATTAGCGATAGACCATGGATTGAAAAATATAACTCGTGCCGTTCCTTTATAATGCAGGTTCAATTTTTCTAAAAAAAAAATCAGCAAAAACTTATTAATATTCCTAATATATATATATATATATATATATATATATATATATATGCATAACAGTATACTTGCATATGCAAACACGTACCCATAACTTGGCCACATAATAAATTTGAAAGTTTCCTTTTTGCTTCTTTTTTGTGTCTACATCATACATATGCACATAGGACACATATATTTACATACGATTATGACACAAATTTGATATAACTGTATATAGTAGTGCACTTGTTTCCCATATTACCAGATATACGCACTCTTCCCTACTTTCGCATATAGGCTGACTTGACAAACACCCGCCCGAACACATGCTTAAATATTCGTATATATGATTATCTAACACAATTGTGTTTATGGTTACTACACTACAATTGCAATTACAGAGTATGAAAGAGAAAAGGCTTTTGTGTTTGTATAAAACCCGAAATATTTTAATATAATCAAGCAATTGCATGGAATATATATACAAATATATATATATATATATATATAATGTGTGTGTGTGTGTGTATGCGCGCGTGTGTGTATGTTATAGACAAATACTATTGTATTGACTAGTTACTCTTCACTCATCTCACGCAGACTGACTGTTGTCGCTTAAGCCTGTTGCCTTCATCTGTACGTACTGTTGTGCTTTATTTTTGCTTTTTTATTCAATTTTTATTTTGGGTAAACAACCAACAGTCAGTCCTTTTTTGCTTCGTTAGTAAGAATAAGAATATATATATATATATGTATATGTATATGTATATGTATATTTTTTGCCGTCATTGTTTAGATAGTGTATTTAGCTTATGTGTAGGTTTTTGGTAATTTCATGTGTGAATTAAAACTTCATTTGTTGCATGTCTGACGCTTGTGAAAATTGCATCCTGCTGAATGGAAAAAGGGTGGAAAAGAATGGAAACAAGCAAATAAATCTAAAAGATGAGTGAAATTCTATTTGCTTTAGTCCAAAGTTTTTAATGCCTACCATTAGCTTATACTGAAACGAGAAAACTTTTCAATAAATTATCATCATTTTCTTGTTTCCGGATAAGCGACTCATTATTAGTATATAAGTATGTAAGTGTGCGATACTTGGTTGCATTAATGCACGATAATCCATACGATATATTTGCATATATTGAAAAGCGATATTTAAAACCGATACTTTAAAGGCTTCTAAAGGCAAGAATTAAAACTTTTTCTTTTTAAGACATATTTCAAAACAAGACATCAAAACACATCAAAAGTTAAATGTGAAAATGACTGTAAGACAACAACGATTGTAAGACAACTTTTTTAAATTACAGTGTGTAACCACTTATTTAAGCAGTTTACGAAATACATCTGTGACGACACTTTCACGGCGCCAGTTTTTGCTGGTCATGAGCATAAAATCGACAGTTTAGATATACGTAAAGAAAATAACCGATTTGCTCGAGGTCGCGTGCTTTTCAATAATAAATCATTGGATTATTTCATCATTCGTGAATAATTTTTCAGTAAGTGGTCCTTTCAGTCGATGCTCTTGGTGAAACTATGAGATGTTCCACTATCTCATTGATATCAAAACTGTTACAGATCGATGTCAACGACTGATCATTAACTGATAACGGTGAGTGTTGGCAGTTTTCACTGCATGCAATGAAATTTCATGAATTCTATGAAAATTGGTGTCACGCCCACTGCTTGTTGACAAAAGCAATTAATATTCGCCACTGAACAACATTTTGTGAGCGTCTGTTTTTTTACGCTTAGTTGCCATACCAATTCGTCAATACTCGCCGATTTGAACTGATAAAATAAAATGCCACGATTACAAGGTCCAGTGAAGCTATCCACATTGAAAGGCATATGTCCTTAAGGAAAACACTCTTTAAATAACAAGCGATCAACAACCGGAAACCGGCAAATTGGATGAAGTGAAGTTTGAATAGCCGCCTCATCAACCGTGCCTCGCAGATCTGACCCGATTGCTATGATTATGACTACGTTGCAAATCGCAAAATCGAAAAGATTTCGATCAAACTATAATGTTATTACGGAAGTTATAGAGCATTGTAAAGTTCGTTATAAACAGTTCTATAAACAAGGCATCGAAATATTAAAGAAACGTTGGACTGATCTGTCATTCTTGAAGGGGCTGCGTTGAAATGCACATTTGTCGAAAGCAAATATGTGATGCAGGAAATCGATTGATGCGTGTCAATGAGTTAGCAGGGGTTCCTTTAAAACGGCTATATTTGATGCCTCTGATTGATGTCTGATATCTGATTCGATGTCCCGCGTGGTATCTCGCACTAAATTGCATTCGATTTTCTAACTTTCGCTCCCTCTTCTTACTTCTGGTCTATTCATAAAAGTTATCTTTCTTCAACCTTTTGTACCACATCTGCAATTCCAGTTTCGTTGATTAGTTTACTGATCCTATGTTTAATTCAAGCAGTGCTCAACCGATTTTCGACTTCTTCGAAAATACACTTATGCAAGACGAAGAGGCTTACGCGAGACAAGGACGAATGTCAAAATTACAGTGCGCTGACGAAATCTCAGTAACTACGTTAAGACTTGAAAGCTAATAATCAACTGGAATAGCGAGCTATATATAAACAGAAATCGATTGCAAACTTTCCTTTCAGTAGAAATATTAATGAAATTTTAAAAAAATTTAAAATTTTCGTTGGATACAACGACTCTTTCCACAAAACACATGTCCACATATGGGATGTTTGATCAATATACAAGCGGCATGACAAGTTGCAATATAATGTTCAAGCGCCAAAGAGGTATCTTATGATCTTGCCAGCAAACAGCAAAGATTTAAGTCCTGCCTAATTTTTATGCGCTTGTATGCCTTCAATGGCTGCACCTTACAAACTAAGACATGCAAGTGACTTTTCTGAAATGAAAATAGTCGTATATGGCGCGATTTGTGGCGACATGGAGAACGAGCAAAATTGATCGCATTCACAGGGAATCAATAATGAATGTCATCTCGAAGAGTTCGAAAAGTTTAGTATGTATATTGCCCATGTAATAAAACAAAACTGCTTGATCTTCGGAGGTCGCACTCCACGCAGACAGAAAATGGGCAGTCATCTGGTTGCATCTAAATTGGTATTGGAGTTGATGTCAATGTCTTCCATTTGCCTTTGTTGGTAAAATATTTGGTAACGGGAAATGGCTGGCAAAACGCCTCTTATATGAAGTCGATCATAAGGAGGTGCCTACTGGCATTAATTGATCATTATTAACAAAGTTCGACATCAGGCATTGCTATGTCCAAAGCGGTGTGACAGCATGCATGATAATGAAATACAGATTTGTGTTGCAACAAATCACCTCCAAAGCTCGATACGATTTATTCCGTTATTTGAAGAGTACTCACGCAAATCGTCTTGTTCTGTATTCCAGTTATCAACTACTCACCTCTCTCTTTCTAACGCGCTTAACTTGCTAACTTTCTAGCATCTGAGCTATAGTTAGATGCTTTCATTTTTCAAAGTAGTTAAAATGGATGGGAATACGACTATTAGCGTGCAACAGTGGCAGTATGTGGGGACTCGCAACCTGCTGCCAGGAAAATTATTGACATTTGTGGGTTCTTCGAGATCGCACTATTGATCAACTGTGAGTCCGAACTATTACGATCATTCATCACGTTCTAACCTATCGGGCCACAAGTGACACATCTCATTCTTCTTGAATAAAAAGCTATCGAAATTCTTGCGATTGGAGGGAACGTTAAGCTGTTACTGATCTTTCAATGGAAAAAATATTGACAACCAAATATTCATCACAAACAGATTCTTGTGGCTTATGAAAGAAAGCACTATGTGAGGATACCATGGTAATAGAACCTTCAAAGATCTTATTGTCTAAATTTATATCCAGAGGTCAAAAACTATTTCAAGCTAGTACGGGACCCCTATAATCGATCTTTGGATGTTCAAAAACGGTATTTAGACGCGACTTCAATCAAGAACGGTTTGAGATCACAATGCCTGTTACTGTTTCTGAATCAGTTTCTGAATCGACCTAGACATGTCTGTTTAATGTCTTTTTTCCTTCAAGCTACAGGTCGCAAATTTTCGAGACGAGTTTAATGAAGTTCACTAGGCTGATAACTTTTGAGCCGACTTGGTTGAAAGCGGGTTGGATTTTACTATTGCGACAAAAAGTTTGAAATTAAGTAAATTTGGTCGACGTTGTTTCGTATTTTCGTGTCGCTCATACGCAATTGTTCTCATGAAAAGTAAAACTTTATTTAGGAACAAGATAAGGTTAAGGATAATTTTGGGTATTTTACGACGAAAATAAATGCAAAACTATCGTAGATGAAGTGATGAAGTGAAGTGATTTAATTGCCGTCTTGGTCGATTAAGAAGGACCAAAATCAAATACTTAACGCTTCAAAATGTAATCCCAAGAACTACTTATTCAAGCGAGGACATTTGAAGAAAATACACAACACACGGTCATTGTAAACGTTACAATTATTAAAGAATCTACTGAGTCGGAAGTGAACTTAAAGTCCAAAGAAAGTTTTTACGAGAATTTCGTAATTTTTGCTCGATGCAGTGTCGATCATTTATTAAGGTACAATTTGAGCAATCGGAAATGTGTTTAACCCTCTCTCTCTCTCTCTCTCTTTCTTTCTCTCTTTCTCTTTCTGTTTCCTCAAGCAGTTCTCATTGCTTTTATGCACTTGCATGGGTGGTTTTTGAAAGTGAGACGTGCATTAGCTCGCACCGTATATATAAGTTGTGCTAAATCGTAGACACTCTACTTGAATATATGCGCTGCATTTAATCTGCAAGTGATTGAAGTAAGGGAAAAAGTTCTTCTTTCTTTCCCTAAACCCATTGAGACTTACAAATATAAATAAGATAAAAAAATATAAGCATCATGCACGACGAAGCAGTCAATTTAAATGCTAATTACTTTGAAAAGCTCTTCCAAGAAACTTGAAAATCATGAACAAGATGATTAAGGTCGTCACCGCACAAAGGAAATTTCTGTTATTCACACACTGCGCAAAAAATATTCTGTGAATAACGTAATTTGAAGAAAATTTTACAAATAATGAATTAATTACTTAAAGTATGTAACATTTCATGGCCAAGTTGAAGAACGTATAAACTCACTTATCGCACACGCAGTATGTAAGATTCTCCGACTGTTTGATAACGTTCAGCTTTACGATATAATGAATATGTGATATGTCTGTATAAATTATGAATTACATAAATTCTGTCTGCATTATTAACAGCGAAAAGATCGAAACATATATTCCTTGAATTCTTATCAAGAATGAGATAAATTTTATTCGCTTAATATGATGTGAAAATGATGTGAAAATAAAAAATTTATCCCATCAGTGATTACATTTCAGCCTTTACATTATGTTTTTAAGACCGATATCTTGAAGGAGAAATATAGTCAGTGAAATCTTTCAATTTAGACTCAGTTAGTACTTCATTTCTGAAGTTGTTTTCTACACGGCCTACAAAATGCTCATTCATATATAACTATAACCAATGCGCCTTCTGAAAAAAAATCAATTGAAAATTTTTCAGTAATGACGCAACTAACAGAATTCAGTGTGGGCCAGATCCCGTTCTAACTGCTTCGATTTAGTCATTGCAAGAACACGACAAGCAATTTTTCCCTTTACTAAGCGAAGGCTTGTTACGCGAATATTTGCCGCTATCTGATCCGTTAAACGTGGGCAATAGTCGCCTATTATTGATTTGAAGGTGATTCGCTTGAAGTAAGTAATGAAGTACTAACTGCATCATGAGACACAGGAGCTGAACGGCCAGTCTCGGAACCATCGATGGACACAAAGTCTCTTCCTCTTCATGCATTCGCTGGAACTGAAATTTCGAAACCAAGCGAATAAATCGTTTCTCGCATCGCAAACAGGCCAGTGATGGATAATGAAAAAAATTCGGCCAAAGCTGATAATAAATTTTTTTTTCATTTCGTTTTGACACAGCGCTCTGGTGAATTTCATTGCATTAAAATTGTATCAGGGAAAAAACGCAAAGCTATAAAAATTGATTTGCGATAGCATTACAACTTTAGTCGAACGTTGAGTAAAGACGGCTAAAGTAGACAGAAGCTGCAATAAAATGTTGGAGACTGTTTTAAGCTTAAATCTACGGTTTGTTTGTTGTTTGTTCATATTTGTCGAGGGTAAGCTATAATGATCGAATTGTAGTTTTAATCTTTCACTGTATTAGTTCGTTTTCAGGTGCGTTCGGGGCGCATGGAACTTTGTCAAATCATTTCACACACGATGCAGAATTTGTTAATAATACTTCGATTGATAAGTTGACCATGCCTGTCCATGCTAAAATACACGTTATTGAGAGTAAAAAAAAGACCCGCGTGAGTAGCACAAAATCGAATGGTGTAGAGGTTATTAGAAATGATAGGTCCGAAAGTTCTCTTAGGCAAAACAGTGACAATAATTTGGAGGAAGAGTTCAATAAATCTTCAAAAAATTTCGTTGTAAAAGTAGACAATGAAACCGTAGAGAATCTGCAGGACACATCTACGACTCGTTCTACGGAAAGAAAAGCTTTTGATGCGAGCAACCTTTTCCCGGGAAAGAAGCCAGCTGGCGACATTCAAGTAAAAGGAGATCAACTAAATCCCTCCCTAAAACAGCAAACGTTTTCCCCACCCTCTACGCCAAGCTATAACCCAAGGAACATTAAACAATTGCTGACAAAACAGCTTTACATAGGCAAACTGGGTTTATAAACATTAAAACTGTTACAAGTTGGCTAAGTTTAATAAATATTTTAACTAATAATTTACATAACTATGTGTAATTCACAATAGACAAATTATAGTAAACTTACACCGCCTTAACGTAACTTTTGAGCATCTATCATCGCATAAGCATTCTCGACTTTTATTCGCTTTTGGCTTTCTACCTCAGCCAATTACAATCCCTTTCTTCCTTCACTTTGAACAAATGGTGTTTTTTTTTGTATTAAATTCTTTCGGTTTCTCTGCATAGCAATTTGGGAACATGTGCTGGGTACATAATTTGGCTTATTAGGTTACGCTTCCTACTAACTACACAGATGGGTAATGCGAAGGTTCAAACTGAAGAGTTGTGACTTTAAAAATTCGAACGGCACATGAGAAGAGACAAAACTCTGGAAAGCATAAATAATTCAACCTAAAGCGAGCCAATAGCTTATGTTGATCAAGAGCGTGTCCAATCAATATGATTGCTGTTCTACAGTCGCAGCTTCAAGACTTTAGTTTTCGAATTTATTTCTCTGCCTAAATTAATAATAATAATAATATTATAATAATAATAATAATAATAATAATAATAATAATAACAATAATAATAATAATAATAATAATAATAATAATAATAATAATAATACTAATAATAATAATAATAATAATAATAATAATAATAATAATAATAATAATAATAATAATAATAATAATAATAATAATAATAATAATAATAATAATAATAATAATAATAATTTTGAATGATCTCAATAATAATTATACTACTGGTAGCTACTCACTAACGGTTTGATTGGATTGGGTAGTGGCAGTGAAGTAAAGAAAGTTGCATCAGCCAGTTCCATTTTTTTTTTACATTTCGATCTCAAATACTTGTAAAATAAAAAAAAAAAAATTTCATTTAAATCAAGTCTTTATTATGTTATTTATGTTAAGTCTAATTAATGTTTGTATTAAACATTCAAGCAGCACTACGTAACTAGAGATGAAACGTCGAAAGATCGAGTTCTTCTCATAAAACAAAGCTTATGTGTGCAAATAAGCACAGCTTTGTCCAATGAGGCGGTTCTTAAGGTCTCCTACCCATCTACATTTTACAATTCGTTCTAAGACAACACATGTTGACTTCTCTTTTCTTTTTTTTTTCAAATGCTCTAAGTTTTCGAAACGAGTGAATCTTAGAGCTAAGAGCTTAACGTTACAATGATATTTTTTACCAGGTTCGTAAACACTTTTCTTAGGATTTAGGCACAAAAAAGCGCCCAGACTAAATGCTACCACCTGAAGTAAAGATTCGTAGCTTGATCTAAACTAGCAATGAAGATAGCATTATAGAACAATAGTAACCAGCTGTAATTAGCATTACAGAAATGAGTCTTAGAAACGCGAACAAGATCGTCACTGACTTCATAAAAAGTCAACTCTTGTTAAACCAGTGACATCATCAACTTGCAAGCATCAGTTGGGAGCGTTAACAATTTTATAGGTGGATAAGAACGAAGACTTACACGTGCACATTCCGTGAAAGATTCGGTTTCCTTGCTAATCGATTGCGATAAAGAAAAAATAAAGAAAATAAATTTTACATGATTTTCATTCGTTTAACAAACGCGTGGAACAAATCAATCAACAAATATTACGTTGGTATAAAAATGCAATTCTCATTGCAACTTATCTCAAACTGAGTGTAAACCAAATTGAACGAACATAGAGAAAGGAAAAAGAAACCTTTTCAAATTATCGAAAATGTTGAAATCGTTGCCCTGTTTCCAATTACTGATAATTCATCTGCTTTTAGTACAGAGTAAGTAAATTGTGTGCTCATTACTCTTTTCAAGTCAAGTTGACATACTTTTTCAGCAAATGTTTCGATGGGTCAACTTTTCGATGAGAACCTTGCCTATGTTAGAGATAGGATCGAATTAAAAAAAATCGAGGGCGACATTCTAACGCAAATAGCAGCAATTGAACGAAAGCTAAATCAAGATTTGATAAAAATTCGCACGTTTTATAACGATGTTCACGCTTGGGCAAACAGTGCAATGCGGAAGATTCGAAATAGCCGGCCCGAGGTATGCGCGAACTTACTACAGACAGGTAGTACGCCGTTCAATATTTCAAAAATTATGCCTACAAGTGAAACGTCAGGCTATAATTTAAGCCTCCCTAAAGCACGTGACGATCAGTCTAATAATCTTTTGTCTGCAGAGGCGATAGATGGCGACATCTCATCCACGATGCAGTAAGAAAGCTGCAGTAAAGCATTTTTATCATCGGAAGAGCGCCGTCTTCCATATAATAGTTTTATACATTCGTTATCGTAAAAATTGAACATTTAAGTATTAATTAATTACGCGTGACTTTCTCTCTAAACAGTTATTTTTCAATTATATAGCAGCAGCAATCAGTACATTTTTATTTCTTAGTTAAATTAAACAAAAAAAGATAAGATAAAAAGATAAGATTTCTGCGATATCGGCATATATATTGCATAACGTTCGATAGTTATTTTTTCGAATTTTCGAGAATCAAAAATATAATTATATTGCGACGAATCCGCAAAGAATATGCTATGTCCTCTATGCAGTATACATTAAATCTATCTCAATATCCAAACGACCTCAAGAGAATCAAGAACTCGCCTTTGTCATACCGATTGCAAGATACTAACGGATCCTTAACAAATGGACTCCGCCAATATGCAATTGTGGACAAAATCTTACGATTACACGTACACCTTGTGAATGCCAAAACCTTTCCAATATTCGAAGACTCGTTTTCGAAGCATCCAACCCTGGACAACATAGCATCAATAAAATATCTAACTTTATTAAAGCCCTTAGACTAACCATTCACCAGTGTACCTTTAGAAAAAGGTAAAAGAAGAGTGCTTCCGCTTATGCTACTTTTTAGTTCGAGAATTTATTATAATAAAAATGACAGAGCAACTCATTTATATACCTGATCAACGCAAATAGTTCGATCGAATAGTTCGATAGTTCTTTCTGCGTCCAAAATTCCATTTAGAGACATAAACTTGGTCTCAACTCTTTTTTCGCACTCTTATCGAGATAAGTTCGGGTATCAGCGAAATAAGTCAGATGCTCGTCAGATGCTTACAATTATCAGAAAAAACTCCTAATTGTCCAAAATGTTTTTTATTTTATATACAATATTATCGTCTCAATATTGAGGAAATTCTAGTCTGGGCCTTTGAAGTTGTTCTTGGTAAAATTTTTGTAGTAGTAGTAGTAGTTGTAAGAAAAACATTTATAAATAATGAAATGAAAGCAAAGAGAAAGAAATATAATTTAAAATTTTATCAAAACCGAAAAAATTTACTGAATGCAGAAGAAGTCTAAACGGAACGCAGGCGATCCTCATATTACGCGGTACTTATCGAACACATTGCCTTGATTTGAGTTAATTCAAAGTCTCGCTTCCACATAACACAAAACGGGTTTCAATACAACACAGTACTCGTTGACTTGATTTGTAGTCATCATTATATTACTCTATGTTATATCTTGGATTAAGGAAACGTGCAAAGCGGTACGAATTAACCGTGTAGCGCTTTAATGCTATTTTTTCATAACCAATGCAAAATACAGGCCGTAGATGGCATGAAGAAGTTCGTTAATACAGATAGGTCCTCGTGTCAATTATCAGCTACCATAGATCCATGTTCTCGCCTTGTATCGAAGACATGCATTTCTTCTTAATTCATCTTAACAATAGATGGTTGGCTTGATTGTCAGGGGACATTGTGTGTGTGTGTGTGTGTGTGTGTCTATAGGTTTAATTTAGCGATAACAGATGTGGTAAACTTTTCATTCATTACGGCTTGTATATCACCATATTATTTCTGTACGTCCGCCAAGGCGGTTATAAAGCGACTCCCTTTTTTCGGAAAACATACAACTGTTCCTATATTTCAACTTTCACAACTCTTCTCTATTGCGTTCTTTACACGTTCATCGCCGAGAGGTGACAGTATGCTAGACTTGTGTTCGTGTTTTCGTAGCATTTCGACTATGCGTCAGATAGCCCCCAAAAAATATATATACTTGATCCTCTTTGCTATAAGATTGCAAGTCGATTTGACTATGTTCGCCTAATCACATGTCCGCTCATAGTCTGAAACTTTATTAAATAAAAGAAAAAATTGTTTGAAAGATGGATAAAAGGATGATGGGCTGGCCACGAGAAATGTATTCAATTTTCAAAATATTACAATATTTGTTGGTTCAATGTAGCGAGAAGTAGAGCGTGGCTCAAAGCGAATACAACTTTATTTGTGTTTCTTTATTTTTCGAGCCCGATAGATAACCGTCGGAATGAGATGTGCATTCACATCATACATATTTTGCGCAACATCATATATACATATATATATATATATATATGCGTATTGATAATTAAAGCACAAGTTGCGCAAATACACTTCCAATAAAAGTGATTTCCTTCAACAAAAAATTAATGGAAAAAATAAAAAAAAAATTGGAAAAAGCAAAGTTTTTTTTTTTTTTTATTTCAAATTGTATTCGATGCTATTAAGTGTTAGATGCAACATCAGTCAAACATTCACCGGGATTCTTATTGCCGGAATGAACCCGGTGAATCCAATTTTCGATCTCGCTACATTTGACTTAAGTTCACCGATACCATGTTCAATATGCGTCCTTAATGGATACACGAAATCAATTTTATTTATAAATGCAGACCAACGGCTTTGAAGAATTTTTGAAAGCAATCGTCGAAAGATGTTAAAAATCATCGAGCTTCTTATGTAATAACTAGATTGGTCTGCTATATAAGGCCATTAAAAAAATTCATTAACTTCGATCTGTAATGTTCTCCACTCACAGTAACGGGTCTCCATGCGCATTTTCAAAGAAATAACAACCAACGATGGCAATAACTCGAATGCCATGGCAAACGGCCACTTTTGCGAAACGTGCTTGTGTGTGTAACTTGCAAATTGGTTTCGTACCATAATACAAAATATATCAGTTTTCACGTATTCACTTATTCATTGGGACGAGAATGAAGCTAATCGGAGACAATGATTTCATTAAAACAACGAAGCAAACTCGCCGATTTCACAACGTTCCCGATGTAGGCTCACACTTTACCTACAATGTCGCTAAGTTGAACTCAAAGAATATCCCAGTTACAGAAAACGAATTTCGGCAACGACAGTTTTTGTCATCAGAGAAAGTAGGCGGAAAGAAACAAACTTGGGAGGACGATAACGACGACGAGTGTGATTAAGTTGCAACATAAGAGTAATTATTTCAGTAAAAAGTTTGTGTAATTTCCAAATATTGTTGAGCACGACCAGGAAAATGGATTAATTTTTGATACTTAAAGCATAACCCCTCTGTGAAGAAGGAATCGTGTCACAGATATTGAAAAATCTTCTTTATCTCCCATCATCATCACCCCACATGAGATAATGGAAGATGTCCTGCTTCCATCAATATACCTCAGATCATATCATGCAGATGGAAAGAAAAAACGACCGTTCGATCATAGATTAACTGCAACGTTAGGGTTTTATCGAAACAATAAAAAGATCAAAAATATCTATGCCCTACGTTTTTCGGTTATCATTTTAATCTTCGGTATGTATAGAAAACAAAACTCTTGACAGTGGAAATTGTGAGTAGAATTTTCTTTCAAGCTGCACGAACGAACTGAAAACATAAATCGAAACTGTGAAAAAGTTCTCCCTTTCACGTGCAAAAATCGTTAACGATTCGATATGTTTTGCTGATCGCTAAAATAAGAATTAATGAACATAAACTTTGCTTGGAACAAATCAATCAAATAAAGTTCCGCTATAAAAATACATGTCAAAGAGAAATCTCGTTTCACACTGCGTAGAGTACAGTGCAGAGTACAGTGCAGCATTAAAAAACGTGTCATAAATTTTTTTTTTGAAAAAAAAAAAATATGTCCAAATTATTGAACTACTTTGAAGTATTGTTCGTACATCTGCTTCTGTTGAACGGTGAATAAATTATTCTTTGTACTCGTACGTTAATCGAGCTCTTGATATATTTTAGTAAAATGGATGACAACACATGCGGTTCAGCATGAAAATCGATTAGGTTTTCCTTGGCAGAAGAATGGTAAATTTTTCGAGTTAAATTTTCGAACTACTGATGACGTTTTACTGCAGGCGGCCGTAGACCGTCTCAACTTCAATATAAAAGTAAACGAACAAGAGTTAAATCGAAGAATTCAAAAGATCAATAATCTTTATAACGAAGTTACCGAATGGGCTCGTAATCAATATCAAACCGTGACTGATTATCAAAGCAAAATGTGCCAGGCTGAACAACAATCGATAAATCAAAATCAATTGGATGCAAATGATGGTAGGAGTCGTAATGAAGAAAAAGGGAGAGCAAAAATGATCCTTGAACATGAAACGGAACAAATGCAACCGAATGAATCGGATTTAAATGAAAATCAACTTCATGATGACGGGAAAGAACAAGAGGCAAAGGATCAAATACACGAGAATAAATTGGATTTATATCAAGATCAAGATTACGATGGTAAGATCGAACAAACGAATGCTGAAGATGAAGACGAATTTCCGCTTGAGAATAAAGTGGATTTAAATCATCACCTAGATGATAATAATGAAACAGAAAAAGTGCATTTTGACCATGACGAAGACCGAGGAGGGGAGGAAAAGACTCATCAGATCAAATTGGATTCAAATCAAGTTCAAGATGATAGTCGTATAGAAGAAGATGGTAAAGTCGAAATCGAACATGGAAATGAAAATCAAAAATTGGATTACGATAATTTAGAGAAATTGAGTACAGAGTTACTAAGGCTTAGAGAGAATATCAAAAGATTAGAAGATGAAATCGGATCACATATGTTGCTGATTGGAGAGCACATTAACGAATATCAGGCATCTTTAGGCAAATTGAATACTTTGCAAGAGGAGTTAGAAGATGAAGATGAGGATGAAGATGAGGATGAAGATGAAGATGAAAATGAAAGGAAAGAAAGTTATGTGAAACACAAGATAGCTTTCCGCAATAATTTACAAAGCTTGCTAGAAGCAATCGAATCAGATACAGCAAACGGCGATGTCGATAAGAGTCAAAATTAAAAAATTAGAAATATTTTCGAATTCATTCGCTACCATATATTCGCAAAATAAAATTTCGATTGCATAAGAGTGGCGGCAAACATTTCAAAGACAACTCATAAAATATTTATGCCTTATGTAGTCTAAAATATGTATTTTTACTTGTTTTACTAAACTTAATGGGTCACAATGAAAAGTCTCGGCGGTTTTTTTTTTTGGAGCTTCTTTTTGTAATCTCCTCTCTTCAAGTGATTCTAAATTGTCATGTGGTTAATGACAGCTTGCGTGCTGGTCTTGCTCCACCTGTCGCCAAATTTCATCGACTTTTTTACTGACTGCGCGGTATGGCTTTGCCATCGAAATTTCCTCCTCCTGGCTACTTTGTTCACTCATAGCACTCATAGCATTTTCACCGTACGTCTCACATATCTTCCGGTCATGTTTTTGCAGCGCTCTTACCTTTTTTATAGCAAAAATGCAGCACATACCGTATTTCTTTAGATGCTTCCTTCACTCGTTCTCAAATCAATACAACTTTTGACACGAGCAAAGAATTAGAAAACTATCTGCACGAAAAACGTAAGTTGATACGTCCGTTCCCTTTTACACATATATTCGTTTAAGATAATTAGGTGAGTGTTGACCGACATATAGGCATCAGCTCCATTCCGCGGGAAAAAACGCGGAGAATTTTCAATATCACCGAATATATCAGCGTGAGACGCTAAAGTTAATATTTGAAATTTGTCACAAAATAATTCTCTTTTCGCGGGTATGCACGCAATACCTGCAAAAGTTAATTGATCTTAAACTAGAAATCCGAACATAAATTTTCAACTTTCGTTGAAAAATTCTTATAAAAATTTTCGAAAAAAAGATTTTTGAGTGCAAGAACTTTTTTTTTTTCTTTTGAAAGTGTTTACTCACACCAAGTGGATCAGTGGTCTTTTCAATTAGCTGTCTGCCTGATATATTACATACTTATAATCGTGTATGTTGATAGTCCTGAGAAAATTGCTAAATGATGCACTTGATCTCATAGAGCCGCTATACACTTCATAACATTGTGCGGTGCGACTTTTTCGGCTGGATCGGAATTTATTGCTCGTATACAATATGTAATGTGTTTCACATGATGGGTTGAATGATTGCGTGTGAAACTTTGTGTTGAGGTTATGCAATTGAATGAATGATCTTTTTCTACTATGTCTCCTGTTCATAAAATAAAGCCATGCCATAACAAGCAAAAGCCGCTGTTAACGCCTGTCGACCGGCAATTTTTGCAAACAGGAAATAACTGAGTTATTGAAATCGAAGTTTAGTGACGGACGCTGCTAACAAAAAAAAATCATAAGTCTCTCATGTTTTCGCTTCCAGAACCGAGCTGGTTCAGTGACTTAGCCGATTACACTGCGAGAATTTCTCGAATCAACCTACTTACCCAAGTGACGTTTGCTAACTTGTTTGGCATTGTTCGGACCCCAAGTCTGTTACTTTTTATTAGATCCTCGCAAAACATGTACATAACGGGGCACTTTCATCCAAACAAAGGAGTCAATCAATATGTTACGAACTAGTGATTCGTCACCTTTACGCACACACTCTTGCTGTTTCACATATGAAATGCAAATGAACACTTTCCCATCACAGTCGCTTAACGATGTCTTATGATGTGATGAAAGAATTACGAAATTCTATTGCAGTATCTTGGAAGATACCAAGGTAAGTAGTGCTAATAAAATATCTCTTAAGTGTTATGGTATGGTATGGTGTTCCTGTTAACGCCTGGCGTCATTGCTTCAAATCATCCAAGTTGTAGTTCAGGTCCTCTCCGTTTTGATGACTGCAGCAATAACTTTTAAAGTATCCGTTGTACGTCAAACGGAAGAGAAACGTGGAAATTAAAAAAAGGACTAGAGACATGTTTCAGTCAATTATTCTAATGATTTATGGTCTACAGCAACAGAAATTTGAAACCAGTTTTGCTTAATGAAAAGACATATCCATGGATTATGATGTTCGATGACATCAAACATTATTTTGCTTACTATGTTCTATCTCTCTCAATAAACTTAAGACGCAGAGAAACGAATTTTTTCTGTTAAAATTAAAACCCAATCTGTCAGGTGCAAGTAAGTGAGATAATTGCACCTCTTCATCGAGGTATAAGCTACGAATTCTAGGAATTACGTATCGACAAATTCCCGCCAATTAATCCGACTTTCGTAGTATTCGAGTTTGGTTTTGTTTATTTGCGTTTCTTTCAATTTTTAACAAACAAAATGTTGTGGCTTTAGGGGAATCATATGCAAAGAAATATGATTTTCGTGGCAAGAAAAGAAACAAAATAAGCGATTATTTTAAACGGTTTTTCTGCCGGCCTAATGCTTTCGTCTACTCTGTCACTCTGTCCTGGGAATGATTAGGAATAGCGAATAACATAAGCGGCAGCTCGCCAAGTCGTTTTCTTTTTCTCTTTCTCTTTCTGTTTTTTTTTTTTTTTTACCATGTAATTCCAGTCTACTTACCTGATTGGCAATACAATGTTGTAATACAATAGCAGATCAAATGCTATGCGTGGTTTGCTTTTGTATGTTTGCCGCTCGCATCATTGCCTTTGTCTTGTACATAAGTGTTAAAAGTGGTAGTGAGAGAGTATGTGTACGCACTTCTTTACTATTGCGTTTTGAAGTCTTCACCATAAACGTTCGTAGTTGCGTAGTTCTTGTCTGAACCATGTCGTGAGTTTCGGGCAAGTATTGCACGTTGTACGAATACATGTTTGAATGTATGTTTTCCGACTTATTTATCTAGTAAAAAGGATTCGTTCAGCAAACAGTGTGCGATATATATGTGAAGTGTTTGTACGAGCGCACAGACTGAAGGGAATAATATCTGTTAACAGAGTTCCCCTCGATTAATATATAGGATTGAACACGGAATGGAAATCCTTAATTAATAACAGAAAAAATAGTATCGCTTACAAGTTCAGATATATTTTCACGTTGGCTATGTGCCGATAGATGCTATGTACGGGTGAATGTGATTGCAGCCATTTTAACAGAGCAGTACACTTATCTATATATTTTATTTACCTTGGAAATCTGCGACAACTGTTCGTCTCCTTTACCTAACCATTGGTTGTCTCTACTCGTCGTGTTCTCCCCGCCGCACCTGTTATGCGTTATTCTATGGCAGATTTGCGTACCTCATATGTTCCAGATATTGTTCTGGCAATTATTACAATTATTATGTTTACTGTTTTTATCGTGAATGCTTCTGGGCTATTACGAGAAGCCACGAAACCATCTATATGCTGCAACATCCCTCTTTACTTTTTTCGTCGTAAAACTGAATAACTTATAGCGAAGCTCTTTTTTTACCAATCACTTAGCGAACATTCTCTATACGTGTCACACGGTGATAGTCAGAAAAAAGTAGGAGAAGAGAAAAAGGGACTGAGAGGTACGTAGCCGACGGGTAAGTGTTATGTATATGTCTGATCAATCATATAGTCACTTTGTCCATTGGGACGTTATTCGAAATCTTTTGAAAATTTTTAATTTGTGAACTTGTGGTGAAACAAGCTTCTACCATCTGCTTCCATATTCTTGCATCGGTAACATGAATGCTTTGGTTATATAGGCCTTCTTCAGCTAGATGAAACGTTTATTCGTTGGAACGTTACTTAAGGTCTTCTGTTTACCTTCTATATGTTCGATCGATCCTATTCTTACTTAATCTCAACCAACGCATCTTTGCGTAAAGGATGACTGTTTTTATTGGGCTCGGTTTTTTTTTTTTTTTTTAATTTTAGTAGACCGCCTTCGTTCGCTTTTGATTTTCCTTTCCCGTTTCGAACCTGAGTTGAGATGATTACTCCTTAGTCGGAATATCAACTCAAGCTTCATCCAGTTAAGACCTGGAAATTAAGATCAATTAATCTTGTCTTCGTACTTTGCACTTTTTATTTTGTTGTTATTCGTGTTTGCTTTAACTTTCTCATCTTTCGGTAAATAGTAAACCAGTGCAGCGAAATGCCGTTTCGGATATTTCTTCTCTCATTTCACGGATCCATCAGCGTTTTATGTATGTAATCCTCTTGGCTTTGGCGCACGTATTTAAGTTCCATGTTTTTCTTTACCTCAATAACGGCAACGTTTTCCGATTTGCACGACGGCAGTTATGTGCCTATTGCTATGGCTATTACCTTCTTCTTTGTTCCGTTTTCATGCCATAAACGGCTCGGACGTTTGGCGGCTAACCTAAGCAGCAATTCGACAACGTCATGCAAGTTCTCTGTGTTTTTGTAATAAAGATCACAGTACACCTGCTTGTTGTATGTGGTCTGACTTTAGAGCTGAAAGCAATGCGCATCTATTCGTCGTATGATTTTGCTCGCTATGTATTCCAGTTGTTTAATGCATTGAATGAAAGCAGTAAAGCACGATTAATTTGCATCCATTGTCTGCAGTTCTTTATATATTTTCTGCTAAAATCGTTCGGCTTGCTGTATATTCATAAAATTTATTTAAAGTGGTAAATATACTAGTGAGCACATGTGTGTGCGCTTTTTTAGGTATTGTTAAGTTGTGATGATAGCTCCTTGTAATTGATTGTGCTGTTTGCCTTAACTAGGAGTGAAGTTTTCATACGCATGTTGCATATCAATTGTTCTCCGAAAAGACTCGTTCGTTGACTCTTTGTGTTTTTGTATTCGTTCGCCTAATAAGAAGATGTTTGCGTCTAGTAACCAATGCACGATAATTTTGAAGAGCGTTTCTCTGAGCTGATGCCCGGCTATCAGTGCAGCAAGGTGTAAAAGCGCGGAGGCCAGAATAATGTGTGTCATGGTCCATCCCGGCGAGTAACGTATATGATGAGATGTGTAAGAAATTCATTGATTTAAAGGCCGTAATTAATGAAACCCTAACCTATGATGGTCTATGAGTATGATATATAGTACGATAAGGATATATGATGATATGTGCCTTCAAAATCGTAAGCTTGCTTCCCATCATATAGAGCATGACCATAAGCATCTTTAGGGCAGATTGTTGTGTAACCGTAACAATTGTTAGCTGGGCCATGAAAAATTTTGGCGTTAGAACTACGAGAGATTTCCATGGCTGAAAAACTTTATTTTTGTCGAGATATAAAAGAAAAAACTAATTTTTTACAATTATTGTATTATTTAACGGAACAAATCAGGCGAAACGTGTTTTGCAATAAAAAGCCGATTTCCAATGAAATCTCGCCTCACACTGAGAGTAAATAAAATTGAGCTAACTTCAAAAGACTAATTTTTGCGAATCATTGGAAATGTTAAAATCGCTCAAGAACTATCAAGTTTTCTTTTTGCATTTTCTTTATGTACAGGGTAAGTAAAGAAAATGCAAAGCATAGATCTATAAATACATATATTATAACAATGAAAATTGTCATATCTTAAGCGATTTGGGCGGAAGTTAGCGAGGAAGAAGATGGAGAATTATCACAACCCATAGAGAAAGTTTGGGATAGAACGCAATTGCAAGCTGAAATAGAAGCTATCAACAAAAAACTGCAAGCGGCTGAGCAAGAAATTGTGGAGAGCATGGAGAGTGTTCGAAATGTGTTCAATAAGGTTCAAGAGTGGGCAATTAGGTCTCAAGCAAACGTTGTAAACTACGCGGTAACAGTGTGCAAATCGCAAGTTGCAACAACTACGGAAGAAGCTTCTATTACTACTGCTAGAGTAGGGCCGGGAACACTTGGTTTTATACCCGAAAGTACTACGGTATCTGTAGCTGAGCAACACAGTATGCTCGATATTGTGGAGCGACTTAAAGCTAAACTCAAAGAAGCTTATGAGACTGCGTTAAATGAAGTTGAACAAATGGCCAATTAGTACACACATATACACAAGTCACATATTTTATATACAAATTTATAAAAAAACTGTTTTGCGGACATCATGTATTAGTTGAGGAAGGCAAAGTAAAAGATCTAAGCTGCGTTACTTGCGCCGACAAACAATGGTAGGGCTTTTTAATGAATGGAATTCTAGGTTAATATTTAATGAACACTGAAAATATACTTAAAAAAAACTTTCTACAATGGTATAAAGGTTGTGTACAAAAACTATGCTTGCACGTGCTTTTTCATAAGATCTTAAAAGCATTCGTAACAAAGAGAGATATTTTCGTTCCCTTCAATCTATGGATTATGGGATTTATTAAGAAGCAGGAAGAAGCTATGTTCAATTTAGAATGAATCCTGTGTGCCCGCTTTTCATATTTCTTCTTTTTCTTCTTCTGAATTATGGGCGTGTGTCGAACACATTTTTAATCTAAATTTCTAAATGTAGGGAGTCTTAAAACTTACGCAAGATTTGAATTTGCCGCCGTTTGTGTGGTAATGTCTTGGCAACCCAAAAAAAAAAAAAAAAAAAAAACAGTTTGACAGTTGACAGCTTAGGGTTAGTGAAAGTGGCGCATTGCACGAGAAAGCAATGCGTTTTCCTCATTGAACAATATTTCAAAAATAATGAGAGCTTGGCGGTGACAGTTCGCATATTTAGTGCAAAAGCATCCAAAGCGCTGAAGCTCATGAAGAGTTCGTTAACTATCCAAATTGCCGCATGTGACGGTCGAAAAACCAATACCTCTATAACGTGTCGCCGGGTGGTGTCGATTTCGGGCTGGAGGCATAGAGTAAAGGATAAAACAGTGCATAAGTGCCAGCAAAGCCATGCAGGTCATTTACCCTATATGCTATTCCACGCGTAATCCTCTCCTAGTTACATTATGATGCAAAAAAAAGGTTACAGTTAAAAACAAAACTGCTCTGCTTTTCGTTTAATTGAAATCTGGCCTAAATTTCAGCATACCTGTTATATATAATAAATATTTGGTCCATATTTCAGAACGATTGTAGAAAACTTTTAAAATTCTCCTCGTCCGGGTGAAACCAATTTTCAAACTAAGTTTGTTGAGTTAAACCAAGGATTTTAGATATAAGTTTTGGCTGCTTTGATGATAATGAAAGTTGAGAGAAAAGGCTTACACCACCTACACCCAACACCCCGTTCGTTTAATGCAGTTATTCGCTCGTTTTGGCTGATTATTATTAGCTTACCGTTGATGTAGCACATAAGAAGCCTACAGAAAACTAACATAGTATGTGTGAATGCTTAGGATTCACTTCTTCCTTCGAGTGTTCCAAAGCGTGTCTTTTCATTGTATACTTTCATGTAATTAGAAAACCTGAAGCAGACACTCCTTTTTTTATACTTTACATTACTTGTGGTACAAGAATATATCAAGTTTGCCATTATGCCGACCGATTCGGGTTCACTTCCTGTATTCATTTATGTCTGTCTGTTCGTCTGTTCTTTCCTGTTTTCAATATACAGTTCGCCATTTTCGCCATATTTTGGTGAAATGCATTGGAAACTATTGATAGCATTGTGCTCATCGCTCCATAAGAGCTCAACTAAAAGATCTCCGTAGATTCCTATGTCCGTTTTTTCATTTTGCCACTGTCTCTTCCTTCTCACCCGAACTTCTCCTTTCCCTTTATACTTTTTTTTATCTCATTTTTTCGCTTTTATGGTTACGTAATTGTTATGGCCTTTCTATCATCATCGCTTCGCTCTCCTCCACAATGCTCTACTTACGGTCTCATCGTCTTTTAATGGGAAAATAGATTTTCTTCTATCCTACGTCTCTTGTACAAAAATAAAAGACTATAACAGTAAACACAATCGTTCTTTTCTCTTGGTATCAAGGAAGGCGAACCCCGTTATTACAATCGTAAAAAGATTGTATCGGTCAGCATTGATATTAGGAGAGATTCGCATCGACGATTGTATACAAATAAATAGGTATCTCCTCTATAGTGTAAGCTGGTGTTTTTAAATTCTCAGCCCATGTGGCGTGAAGGTCAGCATACGATCGATTCAAGAGATTCGATAATTCCATATTTTCATTTTCTGGTATATTCAGCATTTCGTCATCTATGTTGCATGCGTTCTCAGTATCTTCTTCGTTTGCATTACTGGTTGCAGCTTCAGCTACTGTAAGGGTGCTTTCATCGTTACTACCTTTTTCTGCTCCGTTTAGAAGCGATGCCAAACTCTCTAAGTTATCCATGCCATGTAGAAGAAGTCCTTCATAAAATATATTGGGCAGTGCGACGGCCTGAACATTCTTATAATCGGAAACACCCTTTGACGTCGGTATAAAATGTGCATTACTCGGTATATTATCGTTAGTATAAGCTCATCTCCATTTCGTTCATTCGATCTAAATCGAATCAGAGATGTCGGTATAGCTTTTTTAAATTTAAGCAAAGTCAACTTCTCGATAGCTCTAACACCCGGAGAAACACGACCTTTTGTTAACGTAGATATTTTATTCCTTTAATCATCCTTTAATCACATTCACTTCGTCACAGTGCCATAGCACAGGACTACCTACATTAAGTAGTAGTGAGATTTTTGATAATTATTTTATATTATTAAAGCAATTGCAATTTTCACTTACTTAACAAGAACGCAAAGCATCAAAGTTACGCAAATTAAACTAAAGGTGCAAAAAAGTAATTTATCATCATATTCACTGTGTTTTGAACGAATTCTAAACAACTAAACGTCTGAACATTGACTTAAACATTTGAAGAATGTTTTCGAAAAACTATAAACTCAGTTTACTTATACGTCGTGTAATTTGACAAAATTTATATAAAATTACTTTAATTCTTGAAAAAATAAAAATTTACGTAATGAAAACCAAAAACTTATTTCACTTTGACAAACATTTTATGTAAATTTTAGCAATTTATTTGTATATTATAGAGATTTCCATCTCTTTCGCGTTGATGGATAATGAGAAATTTATGTTAATTTCTTACTACACTCATTACCAGAGTTCATGTTAACTTCGTCACAGTGCATGCGACACTGCCAATGCGACTTTAAATATCGTATCCAAGCATTGCGCTATCCCAAATCAGTTGAACTATGCTCAGCTGAATGCTTACTCCAAGCATTGAACCGTAGACGAACAAATTCGATATCACAATCTTGGTAATTATTCCAGAATCGAGTTAAGCAAATAGGTTTTCATATTCTTGGCATTTATCGCCTACCTTTTTACTTCAAGTTAAGATTTTCATATTAGTCGATACAGTCAGTCAGTCAGTCAGTCAGTCAGTCAGTCAGTCAGTCCTATTCCTCGATCCAATCATATGTAATATTAAAGTGCTCAGCATTAAGTTCCAGATCAGTTTAATTATGTTCGCTCTCGGCACTCCCTAAATTATATTCGCAAAATCCGTTGATCAAGAGCAATTTGCGGTTAACGTAGTCGTAATCGTGCGTGTGCCATTCCACTTTTCTATCGGATTATTTCTTCATCTCCCTTTGCTTGTCTAGCAACCATAAGTGCACACACGTGCCAAGAACGCCACAAATTATAGTCATATACTAATTCAACCTAAGATCCTGGCTTTCAAGTTACTGTTGGATATTAAAAATTCGCTTCCAGACACAAATGCTTTTCTAGTTTCTTTATAAATGTTCATTTTTATTGTTATTGCATCTTCGCATTTATATGCTGTGCTAACTATAAAATTGTACTGCAAACGTTGAGTTACAGAAGCTTGCGTTTAAATACCAATTATTTTAATCATAAGTAGAAGGCAAAAATTACCCTGAACGAGTCTGTACATTTCCTTTTCCGCTTAATATGCGAGGTCATCTTAATTATAGTATAGTATATATATATATGTCTGTAGTAGTAGTAGTAGTAGTAGTAGTAGTAGTAGTAGTATAGTATATATATATATGTCTGTTTAGTTTAGTATATTAAAGTTATCAAATGTTCTTAATGCAGAGAAATGTGTGTTGAAGATTCCACAAGAAATATATATGTATTATGTATGCAGTTGATTGATGTGAATAGCGGAATCCGATTAACCGACAGGTCAGCCTGTCGAGATGTTATCAAGCAGTGATTTTGAGCCCAGAATTTCTCTTTTCAATTCCGGTTTCCGGATTCAACTTTACTTATACTGTTCCTCTTCTTCACATCATGGATTCAAAATGCTTGTTTACATAATCGCCGCCTTGACTGCCTAGAAACACCGGTAATTCGATGAAAATCCGATCTCAAATATTTTTTATAAATATTTTATTGTTAGTGGTATTGTTATTAATTTAATTTTAAATTCTAAGATTATGTCTTAAAGCGTTAGCATCTAAGGCTATGGGCTCCATTGAAAGCTCTTGACTGCACTTGAGATTTGAACTCACAGCCATTGAATTATCGATTGAGTCGAGCTCCTTTGACAATTTGTAAACATGAATTTGCTACAAGCTAAGTGATACAAAAACTTCGATCAAAAACAAATTTACTCTGCTTACTGCTCGGGTTTAATTTTTTTGGAGAAAACATTTCTTTTTTTTTTAACTTAATATGGCCTTTGATCCTACCAGAATATGTGACAGAAAGTCAGTACCTAAAAGAAAGTTTTCCATGCAATTTATTGGGATCTTCCCCTAAAGCTCCAACAAGAGTGCCTAAGTCAAATTAGGCAGTGCTGGGAAGTTACAGTCTAAGTTCATTCCATGGTGATATCTAATTTCTCCAATCTTCTAAATAAATGTTAAATGCTTTTATGTTCACTTGAAAGCATTTCCAGCCAAAAATATCTTACCTGAGTTGCATCGAGACGATCGTTGAATCGAAATGAGAGGGGAAAGCGGCTTTTGCAAAGAAGTTAAAAGTTAAGAATGAATTCGACGACTCGCTTATACATTTTCGTGTCAATTCGCAACATGATTCTGTCTGCGGCCCTTTCGACCGCAAAATTGTCGAGGAATTAGAATGAGGAGGCAAATATTGTGACAGACTACTGGATAAAACTCATCATTTGACTTTTTCCCGCTATTTTCAAGCTAACATTTCAAAGAGAAATATGTAAAAAATATTCGATAAGTTAATCTATACATTTTTTATTAATAAAAAGATTATCGCTTCTGATGAAGAGTTCGCCCATTTCACCTAAATGCTCGCCAATCGCACAAAAACCAGTATTTTTAAAATATGCTACGTATATTATTAGGGGTGGGTCAGTAGGCAGATTAAGTGATTTTTTTAGTTTTTTTTTTTGTTGAAGTTTACATCAGTGACACTGCGTGCGCTATAGAGCCATTTAAACTAAAAATGTTGGAGTGACTGAGAATGATTCGGGAGTTGCCATCTTTTAATATTTTTCAAAAAGAATTTTGTTTTTTTGTTACTTAAATGTGTACACAGTAGCCGCCTTGAATATTATTGTTCTTGTTATTGCCTCCTCTTTCACCCTAAAAGAAATTTTCAAAAATATGTTGTATTTATGCATTTCTTTTCCTTTTTTTTTTGCTTTCCTGCTCCCCTCTTCCGTACCTAGTTTTTTAAACATCCGTTCACACGATTGTAACCTTTCGGCTTAAACCGATGTAATTTCTATATCTTTTCTTTTTCATTTTTTTGGGTATTTCATAATTAATAAGTTTCTTCATTAGGTTTGAAGAATTTTCTAGATAAGGAGAGCGAAAGAGTGCGAGTTATAAAATTTAACAACAAGAATAATTTAGGTCAAGTGAAACGTACGAAAGCTTTAAAAATGTATAAATTTGCACAAATTTAAAAATTTTGCCTCTGCGTTTGGGCTTTTACTAGATTATCAATTATTTATAATGAGATAAGATGAAGCAAAAGGTGAGAGGCTTTCACTGTCTGTCTTTCTACGCTGGGGATTTTTCTCTTTTATAAAATCTTGTAAGTTGTTCTTCTTTTCTTTCTTTTTTTCAGGTTAATCGTTTCTTTAGGCGTTGAGCAATAAAAATTCGAATAATAAAAACAACTAAGAAAAAGAAGAAGAAATAGTATTGACCTTGAAGCGAATCTTAGATACCCATCTCATCGGTTCATTATTAACGGAAGTACTCTAATCGCCGGTTAGCTCTTTTGAAGTTGAATGTTGAGAGATTGCTCTAATATCGTAAGCAAAATAATACAAAATATGTTTTAAATAAACGACAACTAGCGGCAAATTTCTACTACAAAAAGAATCGATCATATATCGTAAAGAAATTTGAAATAGCACATGCCCAGGTTTCACTATCAAGTCGTCGTTATTGAAGAGGAAATCCGTTAGAAACTCTTCGGTTAATATTTGAAAGAAATTCTAGGACCATATCAATTATGGCGCGTAACTCTTGTAGACCAACAGTAGACCAACTCGCAGACAACTAAGCAAAGGGGAAGATTAAAAACGATAATGAATTCTAAGTTGATTTAGAATGAAAGGCATTCTATCTATCGTCTATTTAATTGCTAGGTTTGCGTGTTACATATGCCCTGATAAAGTTAACATACCCTTGTTATCCCTGAATGGGTCTCTGTGAATGTTGGATGCAAACATAAACAAAACTTGATTTGCTCAATTCGCTGGAAGACAAGGTAAACATAACGGCTGATTATATCGACAAAAAGTACGTGGACTGTTCTATTCCTCTCATTTTCTATCAACAGTTTCCGAATACATATAACAATATATTCAAAATAGTTGACTCTTGTTAAGGCAGCAAGCGAACTAATCGAAAAGATTTCTTTTATATTCTTTTTATATTACACCGAAGTTATATAAAAAATCTAATTACAAGAATTCTCAAAAATATAAAAGCCAACGTTTGCGAGAACGTTAAACCATTTGCAAATATATACCGAGTGTCGAAGCTGGTATTTTGGCTTTAGTTTGGAGCGTTAATCAATTTTCATCATTAGAAGTAGAAAAGTGCAAAATGAAAATTTGTAGTTTCTTGGTAATTATTTCAATGGCAGCCGTTACGGCCCAAGATGAACCGGTGATGGAAAAGGAAACTACAAATATTTCATCTGAAAAGCTGACAGTTCCCCCAATTAGTACGTTAAATAGAGAAGGTAAGAAATATTATCCGATAGATTGATTACAAATAAACAAATCGCTTATATAAGATTTTCAAACTTTCAGATCAAAACAATGAAGCGCCTAAAAGGAATGACTCTGAGAAAATAGAAACGGCACTTCTCTCACCAGATAAAAAACCGCCCACGGTGACCGATTTTATTCTTCACCCTTTTATTGCCCTTAAGCCTGCAGTAGGTCAACCGCCGTTTGGTGATGCTAAACAAGCTTCTACGTCACCGGGTCTATCGCCATGGTCGTGGCTTGGCTTTGCAACTGGTCAAACTTTGAATTCATCGTTGAATTCTTGGAGAGATAGTCTGACCCAATGGCTACGTGTACCGATTCTACTGCCAAATTCAGCAGATACACCTGTTAGTTCAGCTATCGCTAGTCCAGCCACAACGGAACAACCTGATGTAGTAGTCCATGTACAGCGACGCCGAGGTACAACGAAAAGGCCTGTAATTTCTATAGTCAACCAGAAGCCTCCTCAACGGCACAACAACAAATTTCCTAATGTTGGACAAGAAAATGGTAACGCTTTTTACGATAACGATGATGATGATGGTTTCGATTCTGATGAGGATATTGAGCGTTATAATGAACAAGAAGAAGATAGTATTGAGGAATCGGACAATAAGGAAGATATTGAAGAAAATGATAATGACGACAACGACGAAGACGAAGAGAACTACACTGAAGACGAATATGAGGAAGAAACGCAAAGACCGCAGCATCGACGACGTTACAAAACTTCGAATTACAAAGGCAATGAAGTAAAAACACGTAGGGAGAAAAATCGTTCAAGTGATAAATTCAGTAACAGCTATGCCAGACAGTACTATCAACAACAACAACAACAACAACAACGACGACAGAAGAAAAATTCACCGAAAAATGTAGAAAAATTCATACAACAATTTATGAGCAGTCAAAACTCTGCCAGCGCAAGTTCCAGCAAACAACGCGAACAAGTTAAATTGCTGGTTAATGGTCAAGGTCAGAAGTTATATCTACTTGAAGAGGGTCCGACGCTGGATACCGCTGCAACACCGATTAACTACACAAAAAAGCCCACGCAAAATAGCGCAGAAAACGTACGACCTTCTACTTCGTCTTTTCCCTACATATATATCAGGCCGATAGTAATTGGAATACCTCAATTCCAATTTCCTGGGCATGCGGTCGAACAAGACTATGACAAAACATCGTCTATTCGGCCACAAACCGTACAAGCATTATCTGAAGATTCGTTACATAATATTTTGAAAGCCGCAAAACGACCATCTAACATAAGGCAACGGAAAGTTGGAACGGACACAATGACATCTCGAACTAAAGTAGAGAAACCAACCACAATGGATACAGAAAAGGATTTTATATTAGTAGGTGATGACTCAGAGCCAGGCGTAGGCAGACAAGCTTCAGAAAATCGTAAAGGATTAAAAATAGGCCCATTAATGCAGAGGAAAAGAAGGAAAAATCATTAGTGCAAATACACCTGCCATCTCTAAAAACGAAATTATATAATATTTATGTACAATTGTAAGCAATAAAGAAATATGTTATGTATAAGAGAAATTTTTTTTAATTAATATAATAAAAAATTAAAATTACTTTCACTATTTCTTTCACTTAAAGAAATCCTACGAAGCCTCAAATCACTTTTCAAGGCTTAAGATCCCAATATGGGCGGTAGCGCTACACAAATTTTCAAACTTTAGTTAATTCACATAAAACAATTTATCGTCAAAATTGAAGGACGTCTTATATTATCGTTACTCTTTTTCTTTGCCTGATGTTTGCACTGGCATGATTTTGTTTTGAATACATCCTGAAAAGCAATTTATTATACCCCAAGAAATGATTTCATATAGAGGGTATCCCAAAATTTATGCAAAATTTGAATTAAATAGCAAGCAGAGTTATTTTTTTATACCTATCACCTCAGGATGAGTGTACATATTCTCGATCATCGTCAAATTCTATATCCATTTAAGGATGTCCGTCTGTCCATTTCTGCGATGTCTGTTGTTAACATTTTCTTGGCCGCAAAAATGAAATTATCGATTTGAAATTTGGCAGAAACATTGGAAGTTCTTGCTCCCAGGTTGGTATTGAATAGGGGTCACCCAATACTATAGTTTATCAATATTTAAATTTTTTTTCAATATCTTTATAAGACGCGGAAACAATCTTCAAAAACCCCATAAAGCATATAAATATTTGGTCAGATTCAAATTTGGAATGCACCTAAACATGTCCGTCTGTTCGTCTGCCCATCTGTCCGTCTGCACAGCTGCGTAAGTATTCTCCCGCTACCGAAAATGAAGGTATCGCCTCCAAATATGCAAAAGAGTTTAGAAGAACGAAGAAGGCGCGCCTGCACCGCCTACACGCCTAGGCGATAAAAATTCTTATTTGGAAAATAGAAAAAATCAGCCGCGCTCATATTACAGAGCGTGAACATTTACTTCCTTTAACTTTTTTTTCTGCCTTAGGATAACGGTGATGGGTATAAAAGAATCGGTCTCGATCGAATATAATTTTCTCACTTAATATCAACTGTTTTCTAAATCATGGGAGGAATAGGATATCGCGCACATGGTTTCCACGGCTTTACTACCATATACGCATTCTTTTATCGCAAATCTGATCACCGAAGGGGGTGACTGGAAGATCAGGAAAGGTCTCATGCAGTAATTGGATTTTTTAACAGGATATATGGCATGTGGCGTCATCTTGTTGAAACCACATATCGTTCACATCAATCCCCCAACCAATTTAGGCAAAAAGCATTGGGTCATCATAACGCGATTTCGAGCATAAGTAACAATCATTGCTCGAAAAGCTCCTTTTTGGAAAACGTATCCTTCAACTATGAAGGCCCGTTGCTCTCTCGTTTGATGCGAACTCTAAACTGTGAGCATGGAAGAAAGCGTTCATATGAATGTAAAAAGAGATCTTCACAGCGCATTAGCGAAATATATTGCAGACATAAGCAACTTTATCTGGAATTAATTTGAATCTTAATAATCTTCTCAACTTTCATGATTAAGGACTGTGATGGAGAGAACACTATTGGATCGTCGGATATGTGACTGACTTTGACGATATCCTTTATGTAAACATTCACTAAAGCATACGCATACTGCATATATGCAGTGATTTTTATTGCTCTTATGTATTAACAGATTGCTCAATAAAACAAACTCAACCTTATTGACATAAGTTTCTGCACCGATTGATTCATGGTCATCTGCCGTTCGTCGTTGAAACTTAAATTAAATCACAATATGTCAAAGAGTGAGATAAACTTGTATATGTTGCAATATTTTATTGTCATATCGGATATCGATTTCAGGAGTTGCCTGAAAGTTCCAGGTTAACACCCGAGCTGCTAACCTAACCTAGAATCAACAAAAAATCTCTAGTCCTCAGTTCACTTTCAGACGAATATATCGATATTTATACAATACAGTATAGCTTTTGGTGTAAGGGCATATTGTACACCGATCGATTCAGAATCACTTTCTGAATTGATTTACGCTTGCCTGTCCGTGTGTCGCCACTTGCTTACTTTTGCTTACTCGGGTACTGAGACGGATAATAGTAATGTTCAACATATTATATATAGAATCAGAGGTCACAGTGTCACAGGAACCCCAAGAAACGTCCCATCGAATTTCCTTTTTAACAGCACTCGTTTCTGAATAACGAGTGCACGTAAGTGCTGCAGATTTCGTTTTTTTTTTTTGTTTTTTTTTTGAAACTGTGCCTTTAACGCAACAAAAAAAAGACGCATGAACAGGGAACAGATAGACAGTAAAGAATTGAAGGTTTTTTCTAATCTAAAAATATTATTATTTTTTGAGAATGATAAACAAAGAACAACACTGGTTAAAACACGTATTAAATGTTTATCGTCGCAAAGTTATTGATCAAAATGCTGCTTGGGTGATATTTCTGTTGGTGTTGTTTCTTTGCAAACTAATTTACATATATCATGGGGGATATTGAACTTGATAGCGCAGAGTTAGGTTTTTTGCTTAACCTAAATACTTTTCGATAAATAAGAAAACATTTTTATATTCGCAAAGAGAAAGCTAATCTTTTGTTTAACTTCGATTATCAATATTTAAGCTCCTATGTGTTTTTATTTTTTTTTTTTACATTTTCATGCCCAAAACTGAATGTGGACGGAATGCTAGTTTTGTCATCCCGTTTGTAACTTACTGAAAACTGCATAGGGTGTGGGCAGATTCGTGAATAGATCCAGAAGGATTTCGATTGCAATTTCTAAAATCAGTTATCAGTCTGAAAATTTACTTAAATGTCCACTTAACTTTTATGTTCAGTGGTGAGAGGCGGTCTGTATGCTTTCATTATAAGAAATGACGGGAACTTATGGAAGCGAAAATTTTTATAAAATTATACTCAACATCTTGCAATGTCTGACGAATGTCTATCTCAAATTTTGCGCAGATGTCTCTGAGGGTCTCATGATTACTCCCTCCCTCCCTCCCTCCCTCCCTCTCTCTTTCTCTATCACTCTCTGTTGGGTAACTAAGATTCATTGCATGCCGAGTAACTTTTCTTGTAACTTGTCTATATTTTCGCGCAAAACTGAAGATCATTAGGAATTTTTATGTTAATTGTTTATTTAATGCTTCGATGGCAAAAGTTAATATAAAATCTTGGGCTCTATAAACCTCAAGGCGCATTACGTTTCAGCCAGTATCGCGTTCAGCTAGATTGAGAATAAAATTAAAGAAAATGAAAAAAAACTTATTCCTATTTATTGCGTTATGTGTCTTCTTTCGTTGGATAAACGCTTCGACAGGTTAGTTTACATTTGCAAGCCTTTATATATTATAACCACTGAAGTATAGATACTCAAGCAGCTTCATCTGCTGTGACTCTATCGTTGAAAGGTGCTGGCGAAAATCAGCAAGCGAGTCAGGATCATAATGATGCCTTCGAGAAGATTACAAGCCTTGACAACGAAAATGAAAAGGTTCCCGATAAGAGCGACGCAGGCATAGGTAGCGAAGATGCTGAGCTAAGGAAGAATCCGGATATTCACAAAAAAGATTCCGATTGCGAAAAAACCGATCCTTCTCTGTGTGTTGTTACTAATCAAGAAAACCAAATCGCTAACACTGCGAAGCTTACTGAACCTGCTAAGGTAATTCGGAACGAATTTGTGAAATGAATTGAAGCCAAAACTTTCATTTGTTCTTTCACCAGCAACAACGACTTTCTAGATATCTCATAGCCTTTCATAGACGAAATCAACAGATAAATGTTCTGCCAGCGAAGGACGACAATAAAGAAATTGTTGCTGTGAACGCGGCTGAGGAAGGGCGAGCATCACGTCGCCAACAACGTATTCGTAGTCGTAATGCCAAAAACAAAACTACACGGCTTAACGATAATAATAAAACTGTCACGAGCGGTAAGAGAGCAGCACCGAAAAAACCTTCAAATGTAAAAAGTTCCGTTAATTCATCGAATGTTAAAAAATCGAAATCAAAAAAAAATACAAAAAGTCATCGCAAAATCTCCAGAAGTGCTAAAAACAAGCAGCCAAACAAAGCTCGAGATTATAAAACGAAATCAAGCAATAAAACTAACAACAAAAATGAATTAAAACGCACATCGCCTGGAAAACGAAATTTGAAAAATAACAACCAAAATACTGGCAGAGGCAGCACTCAGGAGAAGAAAAATGCTGAACATTACGCGAAAAAAGACAACTTTGCTCCCATCGTATACATGGTGCCCGTTTAACGTAAATCATTTACATCAACATAACATAGTTTTAATCTCTACGTTAAGATATCTACCTCTATATGTATGTATATTTATTAAATAAAAACTTATCTAAAGGAATTGCGCAGAAAGACTTCATTTACACGACACAAAGCGATCGTACGTTCTCGAAACTTTCCTTATGCGTTTTTTTGTGTTGCGCAAGGCCGTAGTTCGTATTTGAAATTTAAGGTGAGATTTTTTATTCTCTTTAATCCTGTTTGCAACTTTAATTCGTTTTCTAACTCAACTTAAAGCCTGACTCACAGTGAGTGCATAAGTACCTATAGAGTGCCTCTGAAGAGCTGGAATTTATGTTGAGTATCAGTCTTGTAAGAAAACCGATTGAAATGTAATTTCGATATGCGTTAGTTATAGCCGTTCGGTGCTACTTTCATTTAAAAACTGTATTTGAGAAATTCTTGAGCTAAACTTCATCACACAACAACAACTGTAGATAGACTAGAAAAGTTGATAGAATAGATAGATAGTGGACAACGATCCACCATTGAGCACCTTGCACCACCCTACCGTTATTCATATATCGACTTTTCAAAGTGGGGCGTTGTATGGGCAGTGGTCGGAAAGGTGGTCTGGTCGGGTAAACAATTTCCAAAAGCGTTCATCCTTGAACCAAAACACAGCAAAACACAACATGTCATTTAAAAATTTCCTCATCGTTCTGTTACGAAGTTTCTAAAAGAGTTTTAGAATCACTAGGGACTACGTTATCGCCAAAAAACGAGCTGATATCGTTCGAAAGATTCTCATTGGGTTTTTGAATATCATTCTGATCTGCTGAACTATATCTCACAGTCATCAAGGATACGAAGTGATGTTCCCGAAATTATGCGCTTCCACACCTTACTGCTTAGTTAAAGGGACTGAGAGCAAAAGTGTGTAGTCAAAAACGGATGTAGTAAAGAAATTTATATACATCCGTTCGTACATCCGTTCGAACTTCAAGAAAAATAAAAATTAGTTTAAGTAAGAACAGTTTAAAAAAATATAGAGGGACACGGCCGAAGGTTAAATACCCTACACCATTCCATTGAATCCACAGCTACTCATACAACTCCAATATATATTATGATGGAAGTAGTCGAAAAGGTGGTCCCATCTAAACCGTTTAAAACAGTCCTCCTTCTTGGCTGAAAAGATTTCATTGTACGAAATTTTAACAAAATATGTTGAAAATTATTATCCGCCCGAGTACCTGAGTAAGCAAAGAATGGCCACTAACAACCTGATTATCGCGGGTTCCAATCTCAAGTGCTGTCCAATTTTTAATACAGGCGAGCTCTAAAGTATGATCTAAATTATCCGGCCGCCTTTAAATCCATCCTTTGTAAATTTATTTACACAGTAAATAAATATCGAAAATTACGGCCTGAGAAAGCAAGGCACGCAAACGGACAGGCAAACGTAAATTGATATAATAAACGGTGGATCGATCTCAACTCGTTTTGCCCGTTACATATGTCGGCACGAACTTAATATGCGATTCCCAGAAAAATCAATAAATTATGATTCGTACAAAATATGCATTTTTCACTGAGTTCACAGGAAATTTTTCATAAGAAAGGGTACACATGGATATCAGGTTTTTCTTTTTTTTTTTTTTTTTTTTTTAAAGAACTACCTTTGAGACCAGGTACTTTTTTTTTGTTACCGCACTTTACATTTGCAGTTTTATGTACGTTTTTCCCCAGTTCTCCTACATAAAGAATTGCTGCTGTTGTCTACCTAAACGAATATTTTATTTAACTCCTTTTGCCACTTTTTCCATTGTCCAAATTTTTTTCATTTCAATTCTCAAAATGCATGGACGCATTACAGTAGAATGTGCAGGAAATGTTACTCCACACTTTACCCATCTACTTGAAGCTTGTCGACCATTCAAGGGAATAAACCATTTATACAGTTTGAAGATAACTGCCTAGTTTGAATTTCTAAGACAATGAAAAGAATTTAAAGAGGACTACATCGATAAAGGAACAAAATTTATTGCTAATAAGCGAGATTGTTTCCATGGGAGTTTGATTGCCTTGCGAATTTAAGTGGAGACGTCGCGATGAAAAAAAATATGAAAATTCGAAAACACTAAATGCACGAAGCCAAGCCTGTTGTCATTGCCGATGCCAATATTAATAGGAGGACGGAATATTTATCGATGGCAAGGGAATTACTCCTGTCCGATAGAACCAACGAAATAAACAATCGCTGTTCATCACAGTTGCAATTAGACAGGAAATTGAATGCAATTAGAATCGAAATTGCCGCTAAGTTGCAAGGTAAACGTTTCGATCGCTTAGATGATAGATTCTAACATACGAACCGCAACCCCCGCATATTGTGCAGAGCAACTTGGTGAACGAAGAAATTGAGGAATGAGTTGGTTACTGCATTGTCCAAAAAACACGAGATATTCTTCCACGTAGGGAGAAGCCCACTGCAAAAAATTAGATAATCAATAATGCAAAGTTACATATTAACATATCTGAGCATGTGCATTCAGTATTGGCTCTAAAGAAAGACATATGGTTCTATGGTTAATGCAATCGTCGCATACATATACATATACATAGAAAAGATATTTAAGTGCATTTTGAGAAACATTTTCATATGGTTGCTAAAATGCAGAGGGCAGCTCACAGTAGACCATATACTAAATTCGAAACTGTTGTGCACACCCATATGACTATATATGATAATATTACCATGGAATGTTACCAAGATGGGATTGCAATGAAATATTTATTCAACATATGGTCAGAGTCACTAAGATTACTAATTGATTAGCCCAAAGAACGGACAATTTTTGCAATGTAAAGGTTTGACGGCACCGACAACAACGAGGCACACTTGCCTCGGTGCCAGCGGCTTTAATCGCAGCCAGCGCCTTTTCCGTGTCAGCGAGGATACAATAGTAATAATAATAATAATAAGTAATGCTGGTATTACGCTAAGCGGAATCATTTGTCAAAACACTTGATTTCCTTCCAAGTTCGTGGATTTGTAGATACAAACACATTTGCATACTTAATTGAAAAAACAAAAGTCATGCAATAACATTCAAAACTACTACAAGTTGAGTGAGTGCAATACCATGACTGATTAACCATATTAAAGTTGCAATTGAGAGTGCGATGACAGAGAAAGTGCGAAAGCACAATAATATTAGTTACTGCATAACCGTGCAATGGAATCGAGAATGCAAGTGCAATGAAAGCGTATACGCAATAAAACATAAGGCTTACAGTATACGTAAAAATGATAAGCGTGTAGTCACTCCTTTGCACTCTACATATATATATTTTATACATACATATATATATTGGTTTCGTAACTGCTGGCGAACACTTAGCCGATTTGCAAAATGAAGCTACAACGAAACAAGCAAAATAGATTATTCTTTGATAATTTGAGATGGACACATGAGTTCACAGAAACGATTAACACGCATCTTGGTTTTCTAGAAGCGTTTCTAAGGTCATAATCAGTGGTGTTTACCAAAGAAAACTTCACGCAAATATTTTGCAATTTTTAATTTCTCTTCTTATCGCTAACGCAGGTTATACCGCATTTATTATTTATATATGTAATTATGAAACAGATATACCTTCTCGATCAGAACGAATACTGCAATCGATTACGCATCTGTATATGTGTCTTTCGATTTGTTGAACTCGACTTTATGATTCGAAATCTTAATCCTGGTCGTCAAACTTAGCCTTAACTTCTTAATCCGTTTACAAACTCTTCCGCAACTTTCCACTTTCTTTGAACATGTTGAAATTTGTGTCTATCTGCAAAATACTCCGCCTACGACCTCCGTCTGTGCCGAAAGAGTCACTGGTACGACGCTAAAGAACAATGTAATGCCTCTTGACTATTAACTTCCAGCAGATAGTATGGGAAAGCACTTGTGTTCCTTTAAAGAGCAGTCCTAAACGAAGGTAGGTTAGTGTAGCTTTATTGAAGTGCGCGTTGAGTAAATACCAGGCTTACAGTCATCTGAAGGCTTTTATTGCTTCTGCCAATGACTTAAAAGTTTGGATTAACATTATCGGACCTGTTTATGAATTCGTTCGTCGAGAATTATACATTTTCCTGTACCTCTCTGTCTCTCCCTCATGTCGCTATACGAAGAGTGGAAAACGTACGATTTTGTGTTTGATAGGTGCAGTGAAAGCAGCAGGAAAGAAAATGAGAAACAATATTTGATTAGTACTGGGATTGCAGACTAATGGAAAAAAAAACGAAAATGGAAAAAGAAACGCATTCTCAACACATTTGAAAGATCTTAATAAGTTATTCTCGAACATGAACTTTTAATAAGACTTGCAAGTTTCGTTCTGTTCGTTCAAATTATTTATAATATCTTTAGAAGATATTCAATTTATATTTGAAACAACACGTAGGACATTTTCAAGAAAGCCACCTAAGCATTGAATAAATTTGTCAACAAAGCAATGCCTTTTTCCCCCTCCAGAATTGCACCTTTCCATTCTAATAAGCGGTAGTGACAGAAAAATCAATATTTTCCTCTAACTGGACGAGGATTAAGTGAATCCTGTTTTTTATTTTCTCTTATTTAAATTTGCACCAATTACTCTTGAGGCAGCGACGAATCTGGAAATTAAAATTAATTAAAGATCGCTTAAGAGAAAGGCTGCGGTGTTGCCATTTTATAATATTTTTCAAAAAGGATCTTCTTTTACTTTTCTTTACTCTATATATCCTTGACAACCACTTCGAGTTTTATTAATCTACCATCATTCCGTGCATTCCAAAAAAATGATGAAAAACAAAAAACATGCTGTTCTCTGTAAAGCTTTGTTCCATCTTTTTTTCTAATCTCTTTCTTCCTTTTCTACTAAAGTAATAAATGTTTCAAAACTGAAAATAACCTCACATTCCTTTCTGAAAAAGTTTGGACTATGCGTTTTCACAGAGTAGTTAGACAGAAATTACAGAACGGGTTGCACACATAAACATTTCTTACTTTCTATTTTTGTGTCCTACACGGCCTGTGATACCAGAGTATATTAAGTTTGTGCGATTGTAGGCAACAGCCAAAAGAACTTGAGATCGACCCACATTTGATTATACTAATCGATTGAGGATCAATTTCTGAATCGATCGATTTTGGATTCAATCTACAGGTCCCAACTTTTTAGTTACTTTTCTTCCAATACCAACGCTATTGAAAGTGATTCGTAATAAGAATTATATTAAGCGAAGTAGTGTGGGACATTTAATGGTGTGGCCGTGGCCTACTATAGTGTCTTTACTTGCTAATCGTATGTCGTCTCTAAATGTATAACTTTTCCAACTAAACTTCCTTAGTCTACCCCAAGCTTATTTTCAGCAGTAAAAATCTTTTCTTTTCTTTCTTCCTTTTATTCGCTTTTCTCGTCGAACTGTCGAACTTTCGCTATGGCTCCCAAGCACTTTCTGATATAATTTCCTAACATCTCTAGATTTACTTTTAATTAAAATCTATATTGATGATGTTCTCCTTTCTTCAACTGTACATCCTCCCCACTTCACTATGGGGCAATTGGTTTTTCTATTCGAACTCTTTCTCTCGAATTGTAGACACTTTCTTCCGTTCTTGTTTCGTTCTTTGCGCAAGATTGATTGTGTCTCTAGTTAGATGAACTGAACTTCTTTACGCATGGCTCTTAATTATCCTCTTTGCAAATCTCTTGTCCTTAGTGAAATAATCGCAATGCTTCCCTCGACATACGATGTTAAGGCATTTCATTGACTTCTTCCAAGGCAATAAATAATTATTTATTGTTTTTTTTTTTTTGTTTTGTTTCTTTTTAGCATAACCAGATTGCAGAGTATTAAGCAATAGTAATAAAATGAGGTTAACGATCTAGAATTTTTTTATGCTAATCATAATTCTAATTAATATTCTTTTGTAAGTGAGATAAAATTTTAAAATTCTGTCAATAGAATTAATTTAATAGCTTGTGAAAGTAGTAAAACATTAATTGAAACTATGGCTTAACTAATTAATGGCCGTTGTCCGATTGAGGTATAAAAGTTTGCAAAAATCTTCCAAGAAAATCATTTCCATTCAAGAGTTTATCTTGAATACAAACCCTCAACCTGGACTAGTGTGATTAAAACTTAACCGAATCAGATTTGCGAAATATGCGTTTAGAACTAGTTTTACTAATTCTAACCGCTGTGCTCTCACAGCCGACCTGTAAGTAAACATGAGGATGAAAAATTTTTTAAATATCTTTAAAAAAAAGTAATAATAATCATAAAAATGAAATGAACTAAAAAAAATTCGTATTCGATGTAGATGGCCATGACGATACAAACCATGGATCTGCTCGATCATATGGCCGGGTACCTGCTACGAACCCAGTACGTCGTAATTTTAATCTACTTGATATATTAAGTCAGAAAGGTCTGGCAGGTCAATCTTCCCCAACAATAGAAGTCATACAAAGCGGCAATGGTTGTGACGATTGTGATGATTATGCGTATTACGATACATATGATTGGTGTGATGGTAATGATTGCGATTACACTTGCTATGATTGTGACGATGATGACGATGACGATGACGATTATGACGATGAGGATGATGAAGACGATGATTATTTTGTAAATAACGAAGTAGATCAATCGGTGTCAACTTCGCCGGAATCGAACGAACTTCATTTCCGTAACGAACGAAAAGAGAAAAATAGTAAGAAAACTCATAATCAGGATAGCGAGGATGCGAATGATGATGATAATGATGATGATGGTGACGACGACGATAGCGATGATAGCGGCGACGATGGCGATAATGAAGATGATGAAGAGCAAGTAACAGACGATAATGAAGTCAAGGAAAGCGATTCAGAAAACAAAACTACACAAGTGCAATCAAGCACTTCTCAAGTAAACCCACGGCAACAAATTCGCGATGAAGTGCAGGCTGTGTTGAATGCCGTACGACGGTCTGATATGCTTAGAAGACAACAGGCTCATAAAAAGCTCGTTAGAAGTAATAGTAAGTGCAAAGCAGAAGTAAAGCGCTTACGTAGAAAGCTAAAATACAAAGCTTATACTCAACGACGCCGCATTGCTGCCGCTAAGAGACGAGCACAAAGGTTGCGAAGACGTCGCCAGCAAAAGCAAAAACGTCGCCGAAACAAAACAAGAACTGTAAAGGTTAAGGCTTAGTATCTAAATAATATTGTAACGATCCCGTAAACAATAATAAACAATTCATAAATGAGGAGTTTTACGTAACCGTGAAGCTTTTACCGTTTCCTTCTTAAAATGAATGAGAACATTTCTTTTTTAACTAGGAAGTATTTTGAAGCATAAAAAATTCTTGAAATAAATGTTCGTTTTTTATTAAATGTATTCAAAATGGCATAATTTTACTTTAGACCCCCGGTAACTTCTATTGCCGCACCATTAACGTACGATGAACGATCTGAAGCCAAGAATGCTATCACTTCAGCAACTTCTGTCGGTTCACCCATGCGACCTAAAGGACATCTTTTTGCAACCTCTTCTTTAATATGCTGCGGCACCACCGCCACCATCGGTGTATCTATATAGCCCGGCAATATAGAATTCACACGTATACCAAATTTACCAAATTCTTTGCTGGCCACTTCAGTTAACGAAATGACCCCCGCCTTGCTGGCTGCATAATTCGATTGCCCGATATTATTCAATTTCGCTACAATTGACGAAATATTTATTATGCTCCCGCCTTTTATTCCATTGTTAATCATCGCTTTAGCAAACTGTTGTGTAACTAGAAAAGTACCCTTTAAGTTGACTTTGTAAACATCGTCGTAATCGTCTTCTGTCATTTTTAGTAAATAGCCATCACGCGTTATACCGGCCGAATTTACTATTACCGATGGTGTAGTTTTAAATTGTTGGTATATGCTTTCAACGGCTTTACTTACACTTTCCAAAGAAGCCACATTCATTTCCAAGGCAATAGTCTCTGCAAGATTATTTATTAAATATCTAACTTAACACTAGAAAGAACGAACACCCGAAATTTTATACATTTCTCCTCCTAACAAAGGAAGTCAATTTGAATTTCTTTTTTTTTCTTTTTTTGTTGTAATGTGACAGATACATTCCTCAATCAACTAGAAGAACAGGACGGAACAGGTCCACGATGGACAAGACATTGAAGGAACATTGAAAATGTAACGACAACTTATTCGTCCATAACTTATGATCCCGCGAATATATTTCCGAACAAATATGACGTGCATTATGATCGATGCCCACAATTAACAATAAGTTTATCTTTTTCTCATTTACCTCCAACTTATTCAGATCGACTGAAGAGCTTGCTAGCAATGCAAATTTAAAATCGTAAATAATTCCTCTGAAAAGACTGTCAAGACTGTCAAAGATTGTCACCGATGAAGAATGTGCAAAATTCCATATTGCGTACTGAATAGAGCGGTTTATGCAAGCAGTAAATATACGAAATATTTTTACATTAACTAGCATAAAATATGTTCCAGCGTTGCATCCTTACCCCGGAAACGTAAACAAAGATCGTTTCCATTAAATTTTATCTTGTTTTTTCTATTTTCTTTCTGGCACAAACGAGATCGGAAAGCACAAGAAGTGATAGAATCAAAGACCAGTCGATAAACGTAAAACAAATTGTACATAGACCGCCTGCTATTTAGCCGTTAATTATGGGCGTAACAGTAGAATCTTTAGTTGAGCCTGACAAATTCGTAGATCAAAGTTTTTCGGAACTATCTTCATGCGATCGTTAGTTGTTGACGAAAATAAGAAAAAGTTGCCGTTCTTTGTTTTCCGAAGCTGCTTTAGCTTTTCGCCCATTCTGACCTGATTATAGGCAAACTCATTCACACACCCATTTCCAATTCTAGGAGAATTCTATAAACAAAACTGAATCAAAGGGACCGACTTTGGTAGAAATGTGCATATATCATCAATTACGCGAAAACTGGAAAGGATAGAAACAAAAGAAAATGAAGCATAGAATTTTTAAACTCTCCTCACATAGATTAAATTCATCGCAACCTTCTGCAACATTGCATGTTTTCTGAATGTATTTTTGAAACTCGAAAGTTGAAATGAATCAATTTGACGTATTCGGTAGATCTAGTGTTAAGCCACTTCGTTGGTGAAGATAGATTAAGAAACTCACCACCACCCAAATCTTTTGCTGTTTGTTCAGCGGCTTTTAGATTACAATCAGCAGCAATAACTTTTGCCCCGTAATCTGTAAGTAAACGACTCGTACTGCGACCAATGCCAGAACCGGCACCTATATAACTTATGGTGTTACGATTATTCTGAATAAATTTATTTTTATTTATTTAACAACTTACCGGTTACGAGAGCTAATTTACCTGAAAGTTGATTAGCCATTTAACAAATTGACTAATAATTCCTTATGCAAATTCATTTACACACTTAACTAACCGATCACTGAGCTCAGAACCGGAATACTTTCCAGCACGTAAACACAGAAGACAGTGTTGCCAAATGATTATCATTTTGGTAAACTTTATGATCAACTAAGAGAAGAATTTGTTTATTTCACTGCACCTAGGTATCGTGTCTAATACATACGCTCCGTTAGCTTGCAACGTAATTTTCAAATTTCGGAATAATCGGATATTATTCGGATATTAGTAGCTATTAGTCTCTCTATGCTCTATAATACTTAGGTGTCGGTTTCATGTCTTAAGTCTAAAGAATTTTAATTGTTAATGATTAAGAAAAATTGTTAAGTAGAAAAAACTCTTGTGCCACCTTGCCGACTTTGCCACTCACTCTGAACTTTCAAAGCTGTTTGTGTTCTTGCTAACAAGAGCTTTACGATCACCGAAACGAATATCGAAAAAAAATCGCCCGAAAGTATGCTAGTAATTTTAATTTTTCTCTTACTACACGTCATTCTTGACTAAAAAGGTTTTAAATGATAAGAAAAAAAAATAAATAAATAAAGGAAAGTTATAATCGGTCATGACCGAATCTTTTATACCTATCGCCGTTATAGGATAACGGCTAAATACTAAAAAAATCAAAAAACTAAATTTCTATAATATTGAGTGGGCGCGACTGATTATTTCTATTTTCCGAATAAAAGTGGAAATTTTTTTGGATGAATGTGTTGTACATTATGAGTCACAAACAAAAAACATTGAGAGCAAAGATGTTCACAGTTTTGGTTGCGTACGCATGTGAACGTTGTAGGCGTGGTCTCTGACAGTTTTGAGTCATTTTAACATTTTCTTGCAGTTTGTAGGCGATATCCCCATTTTTGCGAACGGGATGAAGTTTACCACAGATATTACACAGTTGGACAGAACAATAGATGGGCACACGAACAGACGGACATGCCGATGGATTCCGAATTTGTTACTCGCCGAGAATTTACATACTTTATAGAGTTTTTGAAGCTTGCTATAGCGCGTTATAAAGGTTTTGGCCAAAAAATATAACTGTTATTCACTATAACATAGAGGGGAGGCGTGGTCAATTTTTCCCATTTTTATAAAAGTACTACAATATCGCCCATATATATACTTCAAATTGGTGTAGATTTGTCTGGTGTTGTGTCTGAGTAATGAGCAAAAGACTAATAATCTATGCTTTTTGAAAAACAAAGAGTTATCTGTGGTACTGTAGGCATGTCATTTAGGTCATTTTCAATACCAATCTACGTTTACGCACTTCCAATGTTTTGCCAGAGGAATGTTTACAAAAAACCTTACGTAGACGGACTACATATACTTTGTGGCGTCTTTGAAGCTTCCTCTTCTAATACATTTAGCTTTTACACAATTTCATTCGGCTTCGCACAGTTAACATAAGCCCGTAATTTTAAATCTATAGATATGCACGAGTTCTTACAGCAGGACATAGTGCGTTTGCAAACTGACTTGGGAACATCAATGGCTCAGCCTTATGGGCCGCACATCTTCGTACACCTAATTCTACTTGTAGACGCCATTTCCGTACACCTTATCTCTGCTTTAGAATGAGTAATACGCTAGACTACCTTTGGTACAAGGGTATATCAAATTTGTGCGGTTGCATACAACACCTGCAAGGACTTGAGATAGATCAACCTTTCATTATACCGATTCAAAATTACTTTCTCAATAGATTTAAACTTGTCTATCCATCTTGTACTCTTGTGTTCAACCTACACGTCGTAATTTTCGAGATCTTTCGATGAAATTTGGTAAATCGAAGTGTTTTGGCCCAAGGACGAAGGATGTTATCACTTTCGATCAGTTTTCATATAACGTCGTATAATAAAAAGATGTTGCATGCGTAACTGTATTAAGCGAAGTGATGTAGGGTACCTATTGGTGGGCCCTGACCCACTACTATAATATTCTTAATTGTTTTTGCAGTAATTAGTTTGCCTTAAAGAAGAAAAAATGTAGGTCTTTGTAAAGCTTACTGTACTTTAGACTAAAGGGTAAGTAAACTTCTTCATCAAAGGGCCAATTGTAATTTTCATACGACGGCAGGAACCAACACAGGATCCAACTATTACTGAAATGTAAAATTCTCCGTTGATTTTCACTCTTTTTCTGGAGTTTTGATGATGAGGCGTACAACTGGACACCTTTTTAACCGCTTTCAAGCACATTTTCCGCAATCATGATCCTCACTTAAGAGGTATGGATAGACTACGTTATTAAAGTAGTTTTCAGCGCTTAGGCGCATTCTTGGCTCAATTACTTCGCTAATGAAGCTCAAGTCAGCAAACCGAAGACTTAATATGAAAGGAGATCATGTACACAAAAATTACCTGCTTGCTGCTTAGTTCAGACTGGCGGTCTCACTTTTATACATTTCGGGAATGGTAACAGCTACTGCGCCATACTAGCTGACTGCTTTTTTTGACAGATTTGAAGAATTTCATATATTCAAAAGGACAATGCATCATGGACTATGGTTTTAAAAAAGTTGGGAAAATTACCTCAGAGACTTCCTTAAGGAAATGTAATTACAAAGAAAAAGAAGCTTGGACAATGTATATGACTTGTTGCGCCTGATATTCAACAGCATCGTGGAAATTAATATTTGCTATCAGAACGCTACTAGGGTTTTGAAAACAAACAGTCACTTACCGGCTTTTTCTTGCGCATCGTACTTCATAGCTTCAATGCGAATAACTATTTCGTCCTCTTTTTTCAAAGCTTCGTACATTGCATTGCAATTCCTATTCCTTACTTCTCATCAATCAATCAAATTAAATTTTATTCATTTTTTTTTTTTTTTGTTTATTTATTGAAAAAAAAAAAAAAAAATTTACTTATAATCAACAAAATTGCCAGCATTTAATATCTTAAGCAAATATATTTGGATTTAGTTTTCTCAAATTTCATCTTTTTTGTTTTTATTCGTTTTTCATTTTGTGACCTTAAGTACTACACAGATACGGTACGTTTTAGATAGAGGGGAGGGAACTAACTTAAGTAAGATTAAAGGTAAACTAAATTTATACATCAAATATTTTTGTTTTATTGTTCGTAAATATATCTTAAGTTAAAAATATCCTCTAAAGATACATAAACATATATGTGTTTGCATATTCAAAACTTATAGTTATAGAAAAAAGTCAAAATAATAATAAATAAATAAAGCACGAGAGACAAGTAGTGTAAAATAGATGAAGTACTACCAGTCTCCGGAAATTTCTTGGAATATTTCAAGGAGATTTTCAAAGATGATCGTTGTTTGCGAAAATAAATATTACAATTAATTCAAATAATTTCAACATTTATTTCAAATTCTTTGTGTTTGTCTTCCTACTTATGGAGTTACTAATAATTTAAATACTATTTAAGCAATTTATTCGCTAATATTTAAGGTTTTTTTCTCTTCTTTTATTTTCGTTATAGTCTCAGCCAATTATAACTAAATTTTATTTTTCGTTACAAAAAAAAAATTAAAAAATATGCACATAAATAATTTCTGTTAGATTTTAATAAGACACTACAATTAGGTATTTGAGAGGTCTTTACAAACAGCCTCCCCATCCCACCTCCCAAAAAAAGCCACCTACTAAAAGTTATTGCTCTCTTCTCTACTTACATTCATATATATATATATATCATATATATATCTATATATATATCTATATAGATATATACGTATATATATATATATGTATATATATATAGATAGCGTAATAAGCAGAAGTAACTTAATTGGAAATTTTTGGTTTGTTTTTTTTTTTTTTTTTTTTTTTTTTTCTTTTCGGTCACTTCTGCCTTTTGCCTTTGCTTTGTAAACTATAAAGACCGAGTGAAGTGTTCTACGGAAAAGAAAAAATAGGAGATCTTTGCTTATAATCTAAGCAATGGACACATCTTTCATTCGTCTGTATTTAATATTATGCTTCTATTTAGCCTTAAATCTATCAGGTACTCTTTGGCTTTAATTCTACATATAAATATATATATATATATATGTGTGTGTGTCTATGTATGTACCTATATATACATACACATGTATATATATATATATATATATGTTAATGCTAACGAATGATCGAATTTCTTTATTAAATTGTAAATTGTCAAGTAAAACATTTATTTGAATTGTATTTAGATCGCAATTACGACGTTTATCTAATAATAATAATAATAATAATTATAATAATAATAATAAAAGCAAATGCAGGCATTCATCTAGGATTCGTTACGATTTCGTTTACATTTTTGTATTGTGTATTCTTGTTGTTGTTATTGTTGTATACTTATTATGTAAATTGACTTAAAATCTATTTAAATGAACGAACATAAGTAGATTGCTAGAGTATGCCTAGTTTGGTAGCTAAAATTTTAGACAGACCTATTCGGCCTCGTCCACAGTACTACCCTCTTTTTGTTTGAAAACCGTAAAGCGATGCCAGATATTCTTAAGCCTGTTTTAGGCTAGATTTATAAGCTTCTCTAAGCAGATTTTTGCAGTTCGCTTCTATTTATTTTGCTCCTGCAAGTTTGAATAATGGGATCGCAAAGCTGTGGCGTGTCACGGAAAAAAAAAAAGAGAAAGAACTAAATACATTACATTTTTCTTCTTTTCAGATTCTAAGCTTCCGTTTTTAATTTAGGGATAACGAGCTTTACCGTTTAGATAAAATATTTTCTTGTTCTTTGTTTTTTTTTTCTATTTTTTTGTTTTTATTTTTATGTTCTTACATTACAATTAAAGGAATTTCTGCAAATGTTTGGCTATTTGAAGATTTTAGGTTTTGCTTGCACTCTCTTGCTCCCTTTCGCTCACACTTATCCTTATCTAGCTCTTTGTTTCGTTTACTGCACATCCTATATTCTCCTTTTTGCTTTTATATGAGTTTTCAGTCAGTCTTTGTTCGTTTTTTTTTATTTTTTATTTTTTGTTTTATTTTTTTTTTTTTTAAATACTACTTATTCGTTAACCATTTTAGACGGCAGTTGGTGGTGGCAGTAACGATGAGTTGGAGGACCGTAAATAAGGATTGCCATAAATGGCGCTGTAACGTGGATCAACGGCCAAAGCGCTAGCTGTTACAGCTCCATTTCCATTGGTTATGATGTGAGTTGAGGTACTTTGGTTACTGCAGCTGCCATTTGGTGATGAACTAACCACCGAGGCGGTGGTTGATTGTAAACTGGGCAATCCGTTCTCCTGACGCATATCACGTGAACCTATAATACTACCCGTTAAACTGCCCCCACCTGCGTTGGATAAGAAAGTCATAGGTAAGTTTTGCTGTTGTTGTTGCTGTTGCTGTTGTTGTTGTTGCTGTTGCTGTTGCTGTTGCTGCTGCTGCTGCTGCTGCTTTTGCTGTTGCAAGTGGTTTTGATGATTATTTTGTAATATGGTGGAGCTGCCATTTGATTTTGTCGAACATGTTGTTAAATATTGTGGTGGTGGACTGTAATGCGTAGTGTAATCATAGCCGGGTACGTAGCCGCCTGTGATATCCACTTTAAGATCACTATAGTTGGAAGTACGATCACCCGGTTCCATCTTACATGTAACCCCACCATTTTTGGCGATCTGATGTTCGCTAATAACATCCGCTGGCGGTAATTTGTTGCGTTTTTTGCACTTGAAATACACTATTACTAAAACTGTGATAATCATTAATAAAGCCACAGCGGATATACCGCCAACAATAGTCATTAACAAGGGTACACTTTCTGGAAAAGATCAAAACAAGTTTGTAATATAATAGAGAGGTTTTTAAACAAACAAAGAAGCTCAGCTTACTTTGTGCTTGTAAATTAATTTCAGCGACATCGTTCCCGTAATCATTGACTACCGTACAATTATATTTGCCATAATGGTATGATTGACTGTCACGTATTATCAAAGTAGATTTAACACCGCCCGGAATGGCGTCTACTAGTATGGAATAATCATGGCCAGATTCTGAACTGATTTCATGACCATTAAACGTCCAAGAGACGTGACGAGCTCGCGGCACTGACGTAGCGAAGCATTCTATTCGTGCCGTATCGCCGACTAAACCGTATTGCACGCGCGCTGAGGAGATGATGGGAGACCCTTTTAAATAAACATAAGCATCAGCTGAAATTTCTGCGTAGCCAGGTACGTTCGCTTTGCAATAATAACGTCCGGCAGTTTCGTTACTAACACTGAATGTCAAATTTGGACTGGCACCCACCACCTGAGGAGAGAAGAAAACATTCTTAGCATTCTTGGCAAGTTTATCTTTTCTCCTCCTCCTCTCGCTCACCCTATCTATAGGATGCTGGATCCATACGATATCGGGCGTAGGATTGCCATCTACTTCGCAGTTTAAGGTAACCAAACTACCAATGTCAGCCTCAATGGAATGGGGTCGTTCCTTAAAAACTGGAGCATCTGAACAGGAGGACAAAACATAGCCTAGTCTAAGAGATTTTATTTCAGGTTTTTCAGAATAAAACTTACAGCTTATATCCAATGTCTCGCTATCTTCGCTTTTGCCTATAGAATTTTGAACCTCACACTTAACGATGGCATCATGGAATTTGCGTGTAACGTTACGTATTACCTGCCAAGAGAGAATGGCCTCTAATATAGCTAAATTATCTTTAATATCGGTAATGCTAAAATCCTACCATTTCTGTTTTCTGGCCACCCACAATCGGTTCATCGTTGATGTACCAACGATAGCGTACGTCACTAGGATTAGCATCTGCTTTGCACTCCAAGCGTACCATTGAGTGTTCTGGTATGCGACCGTCTGCCTCAGCTCCACCTATTATTTTGACTGTAACTTTGGGCGCATATTTTACTTCTACTTTTATTTTAACCGACCGATAAGTGCGATCGGCAGTATTCTGAGCTTGACACGTGAAGTTCGTGTTATGATATTCTTTTTTCGGAGTTAGACGTAAAACTGATTTCGCCGTGAATCTCCTTAAATCCGGTAGGGGGATGACGTTGTACTCTATATTTTCTGCTAAAACGTTACCAAAACCGTCAATCCAAGTTATTTCTGCTGCCGGTTTGCCACCCATTGATACGCATTCGATATCCACTTTACGATCTTCAGTTGTCAGAATAACATCACCCTGAGGAATTTTGGGTGCTTCCGGTGGCACCAAGACAGTAAGTTTAGCGAATGTCGAACGCACTGCTGGCTGACCTTGAGGACCAGGACTTACTTGGCACTGATAACGGGCATCGTCATCCAACATAACCGGGTAGATATCTAAAGAATAATCACCCTCTTCATCACTGCCTATCATTGAGTATCGTTCGAAACCGGCTAAATCGCGCGAAGTACCCAAACCAAAATCGTCCTTTGTCCATTGCAAAACACCTTGCTTATTGATAACACGACAAGGCAATGTGACGCGGGCACCTACAACGGCAGTTTGGTCTTGGGGTTCCATAGCGAAACGTTGATTATGAAAATGAGTGAAGAAATTCGATGATTTAGCTTCGATTGAAGGAAAGACTAATACACTGTAAGTCAAAGCGATTAAGGGTACAAAGTAGCATAAATGCACAGAAGAGCCGAAGCAATTAACTTTAAAAAAGGGAGCCATCTTAACGAAATTGTTGACTTCTGATAATTTGTACATAAAAAAATTAAACGTAGATTTATGATCGCGAAAGAAGATCTGAAACGAAAACAGAAATGAACAGACATCGTTGTAGTTAAGCGATAATTAATGATCAATATATTGAAAGTTTTCAACAGGCAATCCTCATGTTTGCCACTGCCTTAAACTGCCTTAGTCTTTTCAAATTCTTGGATACCAATGCACTCTTGAATAGCGTCAGATTCGAAAAGTGGTATGAAACTATTATAAAATCTGAAACTTTCCCTGGCCAAGGGAAAATCAACATACAAACAAAATCAATATCTCGAGCTACTATTACTACAAAAGATTTAGTATGAAATTCCACTGTCACCACATGGGACGATGAGTAAGATAGGACTGCTTATCTAGTGGTTGCTTTTTAAAATTGAAATGTTTTTTACTGAGTAAATTAACTATGCTTTGCAGCACCTAACCATATAATGAATATATGTGTGCATTTGTTGCATAGAGGTGGGTAATAGATAATTGCTTTGCCAGGCTTTTATGAAAGACGTACATTATGCCTATGCCTAAAATTTTAAATTCTTAAAATCTGCATCAATGGTTTCTATTGAATAGGAATTTGATGCCTGAAATTGAGTGTAGAGACATCAACGAACACCCTAACAATCGTAGTAATGATAATAATGAAAAAATATCACCAAATAAATTAATTTAAGCGGTATAGCCTTGAATCGCTGGCAGAACCAGAGAGTAGTTAGGATAATTTCGTTTTTAGATCTTTTGTCTGAACAGTTCGGTTTCTTAACCGGTAGAGTGTACATACCGAGAGACAGTGCAGGGGATAATAATACATAGTAGAAGATTTCTCCTTTTTTTTTTCATTTCAAATGTTGTTTCATGTAAATGAACGGCCTTGGACTTTTCAAGAAAATCCATTTCTGGAACATCAAATTTTAGCCAGATAAACCATAAACCTGCTTTTATTGCATCACTAAGACGCATAAAATTATTGAGAGTTTGTGGCGTATTCGATTTAAGATCACTCTAAGCATTTTTGAAAATTAGACGATCATTGAACTCTTCTCGCCATAAATTGATTGATGGCATGCTGCACAATTTGGTTGATCAGAGAATCCAGTTATTATGTTTCTTTATTGTCGGTCAGTTTGCGATTCACACTTCGGCCTCAGCATTTAGTTCATATTACTTTGTCTACCTCCTGCATATATGTTCACAATACTGGACCAGAAATTTCGTTACCAAATCGAATAACTTGACATATAAAAGGTTTCGCCTTTTGTCACTTGTGTTCATTTCGAAAAATAGAATTCTTTTTTTTCTTTTCTTATTCATTTAATTTATGCTTTTAACAGTTATTTATTTTATTTGTTTGCAGGCGGGCTAAACACATTTCATAAACTTCGAAGGTATTAATTATGAAGTATTTTTATAAACCACGCCACTTAAGGGGCATGGGGAATATTTGTTTTGTGCGGATATATGTAACAGGCAGAAGGATATGAGATAGGCTCATCTTTTATTATATCGATCGATTTCAGATAATAATAATGTTCTGAATAGATCTAAGGTGTCTGCCTGATAGAGATGTTTTGATAAAATTTGGGAAACCGACGTGTTTTGGCTCAAGGACTAACGCTATTGCAAATGGTGCATATCAGGCCACTTTTTCGACCACTCCCCACATAAAACGCCTCATTTTGAAAACATGTGACATGTGAATAACTGTAGGGTGGTGTACGGTGTTTAATATTGGAACATAATGCACTACAAGGTTTTTACATGTCTTTCATTTGAGGAAATGTTCAAAGCAAATAAATAAATAAGGAAAAATATTTCGATATCCTTTCCTTATTTCATGAAATATAATAATCATTCGACTGTTAAGAACTTGCTCGGTTAGGATGTCCATCATAAAAACTGAAATTTATACGAATGAAGCAACATTATGAACTGAAACTTTATTAATGTGAGTTAAACGTGTTTTGTATCATAACTGGTTGAACGCAGTTCTTGTTGTTGTTGTTGTTGTGGGATAAAGCAAAACAATTAATTTAATGAATTGTTGGTTTGTTTTTATGTGCTTCTATTACACAGACATTGCATGGATAGAAAATAATGTAATTAATTTTACTTAAGTAATTTTGGTAATTTTTCCTACCGACACAGATAATAGCTATTGCGTGAATATACAGCGTAAATATATATATATATATATATATATATAAAATAATATATATCTATGCGCATATGTATATATGGAGTCATAAAACCTGTGAGTCTCTCTCTACAGGTGTTTTATATTTAATTTTCTCACGCATTTTTATTTATGGGGGTTTTTGTTTTTCATTTTTCGGCTTTTTAATTTCTTCGAAAGTGTTGAAAAGTTCTTGGTGTTGTTATTTTAACAGCTTTTTATTTCAAATTACTCTCAGCACTCCAGTCATTGTTGTACGCTTATATATGTAATAAAAATAGTTATACTATTACTACTACTACTACTACTACTACTACTACTACCGGGACTAATACTGCTACTGGCTACTGGTAGTTGTGGGCACTTTTCAAGCAACTTACCTATCAGCAACAGATTAGTTTATTATCTTTGAAAAATGTCGTTCCACATTGCCAGCGATTAACTCAATGATATTATTATTAGTGGGCTTCCGTTAGAGTGCCGCAGTATGTAAGTATGATTGGTTCTTGTTTTTCTTCGAAACTAAAATTCATCAATCTCGTTTTTTAGAGGTGCGTTACTCACGAACACCAAAAGGAATTTTCTTAAGACACAACTCTCAGTTTAAAACGATGCCTTGTGCTTTCGATAATTTAATCGAAAATAATAAAATCATGTTTTACTTATTGCGCTGTTTTGTGTTTTTTCCTTCTTTTTAGGCTTTTAACCGAAAAATATGTGATTTCCGGTGCAAGTATATCCGCCAGCTATTAATGCTATGATCTATGCACATATGTATACGAACGAGTGAATTAGTGTATATATGTGATTACGTTGTTGATATACAACTACTCGTTATTAACTAACTAATTGCTAAGAGTTTCGTGTTTTTTATCGCCAAGCAACAGCAAGCGAAGAAAAAAAAATGGAAAAATTGTCAGTTTTGCGACAACGAGAGGATGTAAACAAATTATGGTGTATTTAGGAGGAGAAAACACAACAAAAACAAATGAGAAAATTATATTCGGTCGTAACCGAATGTTTTATACCCATCACAGTTATCCTAAAAACGAAAGAGAGAAACTAAATATTCTTACTCTATAATATGGGGTGGGCGCGGCTGATTTTTGCTATTTTCAGAATAAAAGTGAAAATTTATATGTTGTGTGCGAAAAACACGGAAAGCAAAGGTGTTCACAATTTTTGTTTCACAGGGTTATGGGCGTTGTACGCTTGTCCTTGAACCCATTACGGTCACTTTCAAATTCTTTTGCAAATTTTTCAGTGATATCTTAATTTTTGCGAACGGGAGAATGTTTACTACTACTACACAATGGGGCAGATGGACAGATGTACAGACGAACATGCTTGGATGCATTCAGAATCTGAAACTGGTTAAGAATTTATATACGTTAAGGAGTTTTTGAGCCCGTAGAAGTCTTTATAACGGTATTGAGAAAAAACAAAATTTTGATACGCTATAATATCGTCTCGGCATGGTCAATTTTGGCCCCTTTTTTGTACACGCATAGAAAAATACATGCAAATTTTTACAGATTACAATTTTTTATTCCGTGGGGAAAACAGAGAGGTACTCAATTTACGTGCTACTGGAGACGTGCCCTTCAACCGTTTTGGCCCATTTTCAATAGGCTGCATGCAAGAACTTCCAATATTTCTACAAATCTTGAAGTCGATAGCTTCATTTTTTCGTCCAGGAGAATGATTACAACAGACATTACATAAACGGACACACGGACATGCTTAAATAAATTTTGAATTTCGTGCTGATCAAGAATATATATATATGGGGGGTTTTAGTGTGGGGTTTTTGATGCCTCCTTCTGGGCGTTACAAGCATCTTGACAAAATGAATACACTTGCCATCGTTCGGGCATGGATATCATAAAAATAAAAAACCAGAAATTTTTCCCCTTCTATATATAAAAATTGCTTTAATGAAAAGAAAAAGAAAAAAAAAAAAAAAAAAAAAAATAAAAAAAATTAA
>CCAG010003429.1:0-56603 GCA_001077435.1 Glossina morsitans morsitans | reverse complement strand
ACATTTTAAGTATCTGTGAAAGGAAAAACAACAACAACCATTTAAAAAAAAAAAAAAAAAAAAAAAAAAAAAACAAAACTAACGAATATATTGAAATAATCTTAAAAAAAGTAATGCATACAAACATAACATATGTGCGTAGTCGTTGTAATCCCTCACGTTATCCGTTAAATGGATGCAAGCATATGCCTCTCTACGTGTAGTGTGCACTTAATTTGTCACATCGTCGGTATATATATATATAAATATATAATGAATGAAATTGAAAGAGAAATAAACACATTGCACATACGCACATACGCACGCATGATAAATAAAAAGATAATCACTTTGAGAGTCTTTAAAAGAAATAAACAATCATCTCAAAGGAATATAAAAAAATTTGCAAAGTATTTTGTCGATTGGCAGTTTTACGCATTTCAATTAACTGCCGTACACACACGAATCCAATTTGCGTTTGTTATCTTCTGTAAATTACAAGTTGTCACTTTTTCGCCGCTATATTTAAGAACGAATTAATCAGCGATTCTGTGGCACAGCTGAGAACATATGCGCCTTTCATCTTAACCAAAACAACTAAATAGTGACATCACGCATTGACGAATTCGCAGACGGACGGACGCAGATGTCGGTTAACGTATTCAAACTCTAACTTTTGGTTTTTCTTGCGAAAAACTTTTCTTGGCACATAAAATGCCATTCCTCCATGGCTATGTTAATGTCATTCCTTGTGTTCGGGTTAATTATTTAACTTGAGTTCAAAATCTCAACTAATGAGTTTACTCAGAAAAATATCCTTTTCGAAACGCGATCATTTTGAAATGCAAATTTCTTTCAAGTTGAACGTAAAAAAAAGCATACAAAAGCATACCTAAACCATTGTTCCACAGATCGGTTAGATCAATAAAACCAAATGTAGAGAGAAAAGCGACGAAAGTAATTGTTTATATTTCTCTAAGCGAGGTGTTTGACAGACAGAGAGAGAGAAGACAGACAGAGAGAGAGAAAAGGATTTTCATATGAGTGTAACTTTTAATTGCTTTCTTTTATTACCTTCGATTTACATTTGAGTGTGAATTCGCTTCTAAGTCATAAGTCATTTATTATTCAATTGCTAACAACATTTTTATCATCTAACATTGTTGATATTTGTTATTAGACGAATTTGCTTTTCTAAATATGCACATCTATGAGTGAGTCAATGTCATTTTGACATTGAAACCTAAAAAAGTTCAGTTCACAAGTTGATATATACGTAACATATATGTGTGCATAGGTATGCGATACTGCAATAGGAATGCAAAAGGAAGTGCTTAGCTTATCTCTTGATCGTAGGTATCTGAAATAAGAAGTCAGTTCAGGTTAACTAAGGATTAGTCGTCACGCTTGAAAAGGCCAAAGGTCGAATTAGTACCGTTTCTCCAAATATTGCATCTCGGCTAAGAATAAAAATAATTTTGGTATTTTAAGAGTGGTTTGCAAATAACATTCAGACACATAACAGCTCACTCAATAAGTTCCCTGTCTAAAGTTTTTTTACTATTCGTTCGTTACAGGGTCATGTAATATACTCATTAGAAAAAAAAGGGGTATATATTAATGTACCGATATCGGTACACGTATCGTTTTTTATTTCTTCGCAGTTCAGTGCGCAGACAGTTGTTACTAATGCTCTGAAAGAAGATTTCGAATCGGCTCAATATCTTTTAGACCGCTTAGCACATGATTACACGACACCTCTTGTCTATACAGATGTAATGGCAAAAAAGTAGTTGATACGAAAGGATTACGTTTTTCGAAAAATATTTGAAATTTTAAAGGAACATCTGCGTTACACAGAATTCAATTAATAATTTAAAATTAAGTTTATATTATCATCAAAATTAAAAACGCACGTAGTAAAGATCCTTTAAAATCTTAACGTGCAAGCATCAGATATGAATACATTCACTAAAAGAAGAAAAAAAAAAGACATAAGAAGATCGTCAAGGATTTTTCCGTACTTAGGGGAATTTCACGTTTATATAAAAAGGTTTAACTAAGCGCTCATTGCCAGAAGAGGAATGTAATTAACATTAATATCCTTATTACGAAGGAGATAAAACGTATGCGTGTGTGCCTGTATGTGCCTGCATGCAATTGACAAAAGAGATGTAGTAAAAAGCCAAAGTGCGTGAAATAAGAAAAATCTTTCATATAAAAGAAAAATGAAAAAGATATAAAAAAAAAAATCAAAGAAACTTTATCTCTGTTCTTTTACCCTACGTGCTTGATTATAACGATGCAACAATTTAAAATCCGGTTTTTATATTTTGAACACCTGAACACAATCTTTAAAATATTTTTGTACATGGACTGGTGTATAGAATGCTTTAACAAAACCAGGATTACATCAATGCATTTCAATGTTTTTAAAATAAATTTAAGGCAACAACGATATATAATACATATATTATGTATGTATATATATATATATATATATATATTTTCTTTGTCAGAGAAACTTTAGTTGTTTGGGGAGAAGATGTGATCAAAATGAAATTCATAATAAAATCATATTTTATCTGTATCCCCAGTTTGCCTGCGAGAAAGCAAGCAAGCGAGCAAGCAAGCAAGCAAGCAAGCATTGGCACCCATAACCGACAACGTGTTTGTGTACTTGTGGCTGAGCAGCATTTATTGAATGATATAAAATTGTTTATATAGATATACACATTATATATACATACATACATATGTATATATACGCACATATATGCATGCATGCATTGAGCACATATTAAATGTAAAATGATTAAAGACAAGTAATACCGAAAGATTTACACTCTTTTTATATAAATAACCGCTTAAACGCCGAAACTAAAAATTAAAAACTTCTTATTAAACACCTATCAACAACGCTTCGATACGTCCACCGAAAAACAAAACGCAAAATATGATCTAAGCACACTTTACGCCGAATTTTAGATACTCACTATAGAGTGTGTTTGCTGCGAAAGTTTTATTATACTAATCGCTTTAGTCATCGTTGTTAAATATTTTACAAGCCGTTTAGTGTTTGAGTTCGTTAAAAATTCGTTAAAAACAAAAGATATTTGGTAAACTAATGACAAAAATTCAATCACTTGTTGCGATCAAAAACACGTTTTCAAAACCTATTCACATATTTTAGGGGAAGAGATTGAAAATGAAAACTCGAAAGCCGACTGGCTCAAGGCTCCGAGGCAACGTCGTGAGCGATGATTGAAAACCCCGTCTCTTTCCAGTCGCCATTCGAACGTGGACATTTAATAAAACGGAGCACTTGCGTCTTGGTTGTAAAGTATAAATATAAAAATATATGACTGTGTTGTTTACTGTTTAAGCAAAGCGTTTTTGTTTTGAGATGCGAGTGTCTTTGAAAGACGGTTTAATTTGTAAATTCATTCATTAGATTCATTAGAGGAAGAGCGTACAGCAATAACATTCGATATGGGTCAGAGAAAATAGGGAGTAGATGCTCCCTAAGAACGCTTAGACAATTATCACACGCTTTTATTGATGCCGCCCTAATCATCTAATGTACGCACACAAAATTGCTTTTAAACAACATTGACATCGGATCAATTTTTATATAATAACTAGAAACAGTCTTAGCCAGTTTTCGTTTTCAGTTTAAAAAATAGCTTCTGCAGCCTCATTTTTTGTACAGAATTGATTAGAGCAACTAGACATAACCTCAGCGAACTATGAGGGCAATAAAACTACACCGTCCCGGGTGACTAAGTACTGGCTTAACTATTCTAAAGGGCAGTGGGACGGGCAGACTAAAAATAAGTTTTAAATAAATGAATTGTTCATATATAGGACGATATATATCCTTAATCTTAATTAGGGCATAATGTCTCTGTGAGTCTTTGACTTGAACTTTGAACTTTAAACTTAAACTTTTTGATTATTTCATGTCCATGTATTTTCCAAAAAATATACGGCCTATATATGATATTTTTTTTGTATATTTATACACATATATGCTATTTGGAACTATAAACGACAACAATAACGTTTTTATTTTCTCCATTACTTTTACAAGTTACGGACATTCGCAAAGTGGCATAAGTCGTTATAGGAACACGTGGTACGATTAGGGTTAAACAGTGCTAGCTTTAAATTTTCTTGAAAGGCAACGAGCAAAGAATATTTTCCATATAGGGACGGGTAGAGTCTGGAATAACTTTTTGTGTTTGTAGATGTGACGAATGTTGTCATTAATTTAATACACTCTTCGTTTATGTAGTGCCATTTTAACCGATATACCTTACACAGCTGTGTAAAAGCTTTCTTGAAAAAAAAAAAGAAAAAAAATAAACGAAAACCAAGCGACAATCGACAATCGAACCTTCAATCCAATTTTCATTTTTAGGGGTTTCGTGCACTAATGAAAAGCGAAAAATCGGGTAAAGAGAAAACAAAAAATTATATATAATGACTTTTTGCTTATTATTATTTTCTTAGTGTTGCAGGCGTTATTTTAAAGTGGAACAGGAAGATCCTTTTAGTTTAAGGAAAAAAGACCGAATTATATGCACATATGTGTATGCACATTATACTTAAAAATTATGCTTTCATATGTAATTATGTTCGCGTATAATGATAGAGGAATTAAAAAAGGAAATGAGCAAAATTGCCGAAAACACCGATGAAGATAAAAAGTAAAAAAAAAAAATTTTGCATTTAACGGAACAAGTTTTTATAATTAACATAAGAAATTTCTAGCTATCATTTTACATAGATACACATACACATATATTGGGGAATTGAACATTTGCATATATCAACGATTTTATTGATAAAATATAGATCGATAAAGGGATTTTAAAAAAATATGAAAACTTAAAAATATTTCATTTTTCTTGTATTTCATTGTAATCAAACTACACACACACACACACACACACACATGTTGTGTGTACGTTTGGTTTGTTATGTTTTCTACTTAAAAATTTATGGACTTGTTAAACGCCTACACACTTACTATTTCTATGCAGATTTATTTAAAATTTTTTATTTATTTATTTATTTATTTTTTTTTTTTTTTATTACTAAAATAACGCATAGCTTACCGTACACGTCCAGTTCGCTTGTCCTAACTTGTTATTAAGTTGTTAATTATTGTTGTGTGTAGGTTGTTAACTTTAATTAAAAATATTTGGAATTTATTAATAATATTCATTTGTATAACCACCAACATGTAATGGAGTATACTAAGCTTAGTAACGCGTTCGCGACATCTGTTGGCACAAGCGAAGAGTTTATAGTTTTTCGATTTCATGTGAGATGTCGAGTCGCATTTTGTCTAGCTATCTGTGCGCCCGGTCAAGTTAAACAAAAACTCAAAGTTGGTGCACAGATTGTTGCACCGCTTTTATAGATCAAGTATGGCAACGGACATAATGTGCTTACAAACACGCCTGAAACAAGGCACAAAACTTATGACAACAATTTGTAATATTATTTACTTCTACTTAGTAAAGCATATAATATATAGAGATCTCACGCTCGGTCATTTCAGAGCTACATCTAAAATGAGGCAAAAAAAAAAAAAAGAAAAAAAGAATTTTTTTTTTTTTTTGCAATTTTTGCTTACGGTTTAGGGTATCTAATGTTCGTTTAAAGACGAATATTTGGTTTCCCTTTTTTTTCAGTCTTTCTTTGTTGTTTTTGTTTTCTATTTACATATCGTAGAAATCCATAAAAATCCATTAAATCAGGCAAATTGTTGGAAATTGCTTTAGTAGTTACATGTATTGACTTAAGTTTGCTTTAATGCAATAAATCGACAAATTAACAGAAAAATCCATTTGAAACAAGATTTACTGCTTTACAGCACTTTTGTTTCTACATAGCAGTTAAAGTTAAGAAATATGAAATTTCCGTTTGCAATTAGTCTGCAGTCTGCAGTCAATGGTTAATTATTTGAGGTAAAATAAATTATAGCACTTCGTATAATAGAATTTAACTAATTGATCTTATTACGTAATGTCGCCTCTTTTTTTGATAGCAACTCAATTCCAGACAGTTGGTTGGTCTTTGCTTTCGCAAATAGCAAACGATATTATTTGCAAGGAAATCAGCGCAATATGAAGCATATTTTAGTATTCGTCACCAGCCACTCCGGGTGCCGGGTGTATCAAGTTTGTGCGGATAGTTGTGTAGAACCCAGTATCAGTTGAGATAGACGCACCTTTTATTATACCGATCTAAGTTGGTCTGTTCGTTCATCTGTCCATGCATTCTTCAGCTCTACGTACAACTGTTGGAAATGTTTGCGATCTGATCACTTTTTCGATTATTCCCCATAGAACGCGTTATTTTGATACGACGTTCTAGGGAAAAATATTGTAGCTTAGTTAAAGTATTTCGGCATACTAAACTGATGCGAACATATTGGATCGGGTGGGAAAACTTCCTGAACCCCTTGCCGTTCCCCTTGCGTTCCTATGGAAACTGAATCTTAATATGACACAAGGGCCCAAAATTTGAGCACTTCTTGACTCGCAATAAGCTGTGACTTTGGACCACGTAGGTGTATTTTTTGTATCCCAATCCCATTACAGGTTCTAATGAAGGCCAAGTAAGACTTTATTACGCCAAAAAGGTCTAATTTTTTATATTTTGTGATGAGAATTTGTCCTTAGTAAATCAATCATAGGGAATTTGGATCGTATCGATCTATTTTTTAGACTGTACCATACATAGAGGTTCGAGTGATGATGAGTTGAAGTTTGTATATTCCCCTAAATGGGGACTTTCACGAAATTTAAAAATAATATACAATTTTTGGTGTACCACTAATTAAGCGAAGCATTGTAGGATATCTAATGGTCGGGCTTGCCCGACTATAACACTCTTACTTCTTTTTGTCAATTTATTGTTAACTATGAATGCAAGCATGTGAGGGGCTTAATCGAGATATTATTTTCTATTTTTGGACGAATGTATTAGAAATATTTTCGCTTACTTTCGAGTTTGCACTGAAACGATTCAAACGAACATATTTGCAAAGCATTTAAGCCCATTTCTGAGTCGATTATATAGAATTTAATCAAAAATATTTCATTTATAATAAATTGCAATTTTCTATCTCACTTTTTGTGATTTGGACAACTTCAGTGATATATTATGTAAAGCAAATAAGTTGTTTTCACACTAAGGCTAAGCTCAATCAGTAAATCACAATTAGTGGGCCATGACCCACTATTAAATATTCTATTTCTATCTTACGTTTATTTTAAGCATTCTTGCTGAAAGTAAATAGCGACTGTCTGCCTGTTAAAGTCAAAACTTTGAAAAAAATTGGTTCTAAAACACTTGTTACCACTTCTGTGACGTCAAGTTGAAAAATAGATATAGAAATAGAAAAAGATATAGGGGCTCGTCCTCAAGAAATCGAGCGCGTTTCTTAATTGCTTAACTACAGCTTCACAAAGTTTGCTTACAGTTGAAGGCTTCTTCTGCTAAATTTGTTCGTTTTTTTTTTTGCCTTAAAATTATCTGTCTACTAAAAGTGAAACCCAAGCGAAACCTCTATGGATCAGGCACCTGATTGTAACACACCTCCACATCAAACATGTGTTCTTCTCGCGATCTGGGCCAGAAGCCAGCTAGTCAGAACGAAACTTCTGTCCGCTCTCGTTCAATGTCATGTATTCGTTTGAAGGTCATCCTACATCTGTATGTCATTCTACGAACTTATTAAGTGATATGCTATATACCGATATTTAACAATCGTACATTCAAGATACTCTCCATCATTGTACAGTTCAAGCTAAGAGGCATACAATGTATGTTTCCTTATTATTTTAAGGGTTCGGTTATCCCGATATTTACTCCCGATAATTACCTAAAACACTACATGTATAAGTCTTAATATGTATATGTCGATGCAAAAAGATCTCTTCGTAATGGTTTAAACTGACGTTATTTTACCGAGAGTTTAGGTTCAATTTCTCAAGTTCGATAGTATGGAAATCAAACATATGATAAACAGGCGAATAGTCGCAAAGCCAAGACAATTTTTATATTATGGGTAGTAAAGAGTAATCAATTCTTCGTAAAGAATATGTTTTGCTTTAGTTCTGTATCGATCGTTGAAGAGGAAAAAGGTGTTGCTTTACAGTTTTCGCGAAAGTGGTCTGTGAAGAAAATATTCTAAAAAATATAATTTACAAGCTCGAAATAGGATAGCTTTGTCCGTACCTTCCGAGGATCGTATTTATTTTTTTGTTGCACAAATGTTCATTTTCACGCAACGACAACAACAAAGAAAACTAGCGGCGTTTACAAACATGTGTTGAAGATCAACAAGCGTCAACGTTGACTCAGAAGGTTTACTGCTGGTGATTACGGAGTGGAGTTGAGTTAGGATAAAGGATTATTCTGACAGAAGAACAAGAATATTCGTTCATCAAATTCCAGTTCATTGCTATCCAGGCATCGATTTCTCATTTTGTCACCGGAGATGAAAAATTGATTATTTATGTTAACCTAAAGCTTCCCAAGCAATGGCCTTTTGCAAATCGAATCGCAATATCCAGCCCTGAAGCGGGCACTTTCAGACATGTTTTATTTCACGCGACTTTGTTGTCTATGAGAGGAGGATTGAAAATTTGCAAGAAAGACGGCACAAAGTCTTTTATAGATTTCAAAATATTTGAATACTTATGGGCATTTCTGTTGTAACATGAAGTTGGCCAAGCGGTTATGCGCTGGTGTTTGCTTTAATTTCCCTCAGCACATGTAGACAACATACGTTTCCCTCAATATGTGGATTTGCCTTCGTCCCTCCTCGGTACAACAGTGTTAGGCATCACTCTGCTTAACTTGCAAGGTTTCTATTTTTAAGGGAAATTTAAAGTTTTCCATAGGCAGGCACAATAAGCATCACTTTAGGTGTACTTTTGGGCAAAGGCAAAGCAATATTTTATGAGCTCGAAAAGTAGTCTTTAAAACTTCAAATACATCATCACACATGCATTCATATTCTTTTTGCTTATTTGTGTTTGCTTGTGTTTAACATTCCTATGTAAATAACATTCCCATTCTGGAGCGTTTTCGCTTGATCGTTGTGTCGTTCATGATTAATCGCTAGCGATCGCTAGTCAGCGCGAATATATTCAAAATAGAACCAAAAGCATCGGCAATTTGATATGTATTTCGTGTTAATTTTCGACACATTATCTACATGTTCTTTACGTATTTTCTACCTACCATTTATAAATGTAATGTGAAGCCTTGCGCCAGTAGCATGTTTGTCATGTACGTCTCACCTTCCTTTCGCACTCGACTTTGCTCGACTTTGATGATATAAAGAATGAAAAAGTGTACAAAGTTAAGTCGACTCGGAGTCTTTGTAGTCGCGATTACTTTTCGCACATTTCGTATATAGATTGTATTGTGAGTCTTATGAGTTTCTCTGCACTTTGCAAACGAACTAATAAAATTGGGATGAACGGCTTTGTATAAAAGTGCCAATACATATTTATTGTTATTATAATTCTAATATTTCATCCATTTGAGCCAAGCGAGGTGCGCTCGAAACGTATTACATTTACATAAATTTTAAAGTTAATGAGATTCTGTATTTTATGTTGGTGTTTCCCTATGCATATACATATGTATATGTGTCTATATGTATGTAGATGTGTATGTTTAATATTGTCATTAGTGAGGTTTTATACTCGCACCAATCATATGCCACAAGCAAGAGACAATAATATCTCAAGTAACCTGAAGAAGGCAAGTTGATAATAATCTCTTTCGTTGTGTGTATAAATCGGATTATAACCAGTTATTAAAGCTCATGTGTGCATAAATATATGTCTGAGTGGATGCATATGTATTGAAAAGAGGTCATTTTTTTTTTATGAGAATGTGAGAACCCACTGCAAACTGTAAGCTTTTGTATAGTATTTTATTTAGACAAAAAAGAAAAAAACAACAACAACAACAACAACAACAACAGTTCATAGATACATACGTTAACCATTTTCTAACACATTTTGTTAAAATTTAATAGTTTTTCTTGTTATATGCTTTGCTTACACACCCACCTATTGCATCAAAGTTGCATGCTTTACGACAATAGTTGAAACTTGTTTTACACACACAGTTGGATATTTGAGTTTTTACTTTATATGCTGTAGCTGTGACACGTATCGGTTATGCTTGAATTGTTGATGTTGGTGTTGGGCATTTAAGGGTTCACAGCATTTTCTTTTTATTTGCATTACCCACGAAGAATGGCGTACAAATTTGTTTATTACACTTGTAACGCTTGCACGAATGTATCAATATAAGCATAAAGTAAAGACTTATTCTCGACTGCAGCTTTACTATGTACTCAGATATTCTGACGATTAGGCATTTGCCTAAATTAGCTCGAAAGTTAAGAGAGATGCTTCAAAAGACTTGGTTCAAAATCTTATCAAGGAATAAACGCCTTAAAGAACACCAAGAGACGTCTTTACATACATACGTAAAGCGTTACCTTAGAATAGGCATAAGAAAAAGACAAGTATCCGATATTCGTTCTAAAGTCTTTTGTATTTTCTGCTATTTTTGCTAATATTAAATAAGTTTTCTTTTTTTTTTCAAATCAAAGTTTTAAACTTTAACAAGTTCACAAAAGAGGAAAAGAAAAAAAGAAAAAAGAAAAAAAAAAGAAGAAATTTGAATACGAAGGTGGTAAAAAAATCCTTTGACACGTCATAAAATGTCATTGTTAAACTTAAATGAGGGAAAGCGAAAGGAAGCATTCATTCTACATCTATCTATAGAGGTATGTGTCGCTGTACGATAGGCAGTAGAGCTGTCAACTGTCTTCTGCTCTCAATTGTTTACATGTTTTATTAAGATTTCGCTTCTTTTTTTTTTTTAAAGATTTTATTAAAATTTATAGTTGTTGCTGTTTTTATTTTTAGAGTTTTCCAATCAAATAAAAAGACAACCGACGCCGTTCACGACAAACATACACACGCAAACATATATATGTATTTACATATATGTATTTGTATATATTTATGTAAATTACGTAATCTAAATAGTATTGAGCGTAATATAAAGGATAGGTAGGTAGATAGTTCGTTCCGAATATTCTCCAAGTAATCGATGACGAATACTTTGCCGAAACTTTGCTTGAACTAAACATCATTTTGATTATTTTGAAAATTGTTCAGTTTCTGCCCATGACAGAGCGTTAGTATAAGAAATTTTATGACATGAATCGTTGCAGCTCAGACGGAAAGTATTTGGAAAGCTGACGCCAAAAGCTATTGTAGAAAGTCTGCAAGACTGCTACTCGAATTTTTATCATGAGAAGTGTGGTATTATTGTGTGATAAACTTACATGTAAAGAAAAAAAAAAATGTGTTTCAATTTACAAGAATTTTGCTGCTTTGACCTGTGAAATGTGTTAGCACAAGCAACAGCAAGAAGTTGAGTCAGAAGTTGTCATTCTGGAAATTGATAAACGATCGTTCAGAGAAGAAGTAGATAGCATTCTGACAGCGATGGAGCCAACTCCCGCATATACACGAAGGAAAAATGTTCAGAAAAAAACCCTGCAAAGGTTTGCCTGTAATCGCTCAGGTTGATAACCTCACCCTAAAATTAAAAATATTGTAGGGACTAATCTTCTTTCAAAAAATAAGTAAAACATAAGTCACGCAAGCAATTTCCTCGATGAAACCGGTATCAGAAATTGAAAGAACCTAGGGATAGGAGTTAGATAACTTATATCTAAGATAAGGATTTAGGCACTGACAAGATAATTCGAGCTTAACATTGTCAAATCGTTAAATATTTTGTTCTTTGGAAATATTTGTGATATCACGTTAGTAGGCAAATTGAACGACTTGAAAGGATTTTAAACCCACTGACGTAAATGACTTCTATAGACGTCCATTGCGTGTGTTTGTAGATGCACACGACGTCTAAAGCAATCCTATATCCTTAGTATTACAAAACAAACCAAAAAAAAAAAAAACAAGCGTGTTGTTGCAAGCACTCATTGGTTGTAAAGTCAGCTTCAACGTGTTAAAGGAAATGAAAACCATATACTGCTTGGTTCTTTCTTCTACGAATAATCGAAATTTTGTTACGATAAATTTACGATTACTTTATAAACTGGTGCGTTTTCAATGCTTTTGTTTGTTTCTCAGTACAAAAAGAAAATTTTAAAATTGCCTGAGCTGCTGAGCTGAATACTTTTTAGACAATTGTGAATGCGTTTATAGATAGGAAACTAAAAAAACTGCCGTACGATAAAAAGCCAAGAAAACAGTAAAACTCTAACCGCACTTACTATTCGTGTCAACTTGTAAAATTTCTCATACAAACCGCAACAGACTAAACGCAATTGTCTCATGCATACACAAGTGAAGGTATTAAATAAGAAAAGAGAAAGGGCAGAGGTAAGGGTGACTTTTATGAGAAAATATCGGCATATTCTACATGAATGCAAATACATATACGTATAGCAAATATGGTGACTCATTGTGAGCCCTCCATAATGATAAGCATAAGCGTTAGAGTCCAAAAAGCCTCCCCTTTCAATAGCAAGTTAAAACCCAACACCCACCCGATAGAAGCTATAACCCGTTTCATGTGACATTTGTCTATTAGAGGGCTTCTAAGTAAATAAGACTTTTCTTAAATAAACATAAACATACAAACACTTATGCAAACATATTGAGAAAAAGAAATAGAGACTACTGAATGGGGAAACGAAGCAAACACTACTTGTGTACATGGCTTAGTTATAAATCGTATGGTACCCAGTATAACTAACTTTGTGTGCCTTGATAGTTGTTTCACTGGCTAACTGGCTGACTGCCTGACTGGCTGTTTATTTTTGGTTGATAGGGTTTTGCGGTCTGTTCAGTTTTTGCTCCTTCATATATTTTCTTCTTCTATTTCTTCTTCTTACTCCTTTTCATCTTTTTCTTTTATTTCCATAACTAGTCTTATATCCCGAAGGCATTACATAGTTGATCAAAATACAGCAACAACATCCAATGTATATTTATTTTTATACAAATGCAAATTTTCCCTTTTCCTTATTTCCTGTTTAGCATGACATCACATATAAATCATACACAAGCATGCTTTTGTGTATATTGAATTTAGCAACAAACGACATTATATGTGTATAAATACATACACACATATATATATATACATATGACAAGACTAACATTAACAACAATATTTAGCCTCCAGTATAGTAGATATCGTTGTTGCCGTTGTCGTTATAATCATTTGAAAAGCTCGTTGATTGTTATTATACGGTTTGTCGCACACACATAAAAATACACAAACACAAGCACAAACATAAACACAAGCAAATAAACAAACATGCACACATAGTAACATACACGCCTGAACACAATTGACAATTTTCTCACCCGCACAAACTGGCTCAGCCAAAAGAGCTGTTCACAATTCACTAGCATTTAAATACACAAACACATATATGTATATGTACATACATATATATATATATATATATATATACATATATACACAACACGACAGCCATAGATCTTTATGAAAATGTTTTACAATATCCTTTTAATGTTATTACAAGTGTGTTGTCCTTGTCGCCAAGTTTGTCAATGTCTGAAGACATATCGATACAATAAAATCAAACGAAATGTAATGAAATGACGCAACGAACTGCAAAAGGCTGATAGCGAAGACTTTGAATACGAAATCATTTTTAAAAGCTTTCGTGCATCCGCACTTATTATGCAAAATAATTTAAATTGAGCGAAACAATGAGTGCTCCGATGTTACCCATACATTGTCAAATCATTAAACTGAATAATATATTAATAAGATTGCGACGCTTTTCAATTTCATTGTTCAAAGATGAAAATCATTTGATCCACATGATCTTTTACGCATCATATTACAAATTTAACAAAATAAATTGATTTCGAAATTAAGGATAATTAACCGATTCATAAAAGTAATCAAACCCAAAATGCAATACTTAGCCAGAAAATAAGTTTGACGAGTAAATTTAACGAAACCGAAAAAAATGTATATATATGTTTATTAGAGTTAGGTTGGTTAGGAATACTTCAAATCATATCCTGAAAATTATAGAACAAAAAAAAAAAAAAGTGACGAAATTATATTCGCCCGTGACGGAATCTTTTACACACATCGCCGTGGTCTCTTAAACGAGTTCAAAAAAAAAAAAAAAAAACAAAAAAGAAAAGAAAAGAACTAAATTTTGATACCATCTAATATTGGACGGACGCGGCTGAGGTTTTCTCTTTTCAAAAGAAAAGTGCAAATTTATATGGTGTATGTGTTGTAGTCTATGAGTAGAAAGCAAAAAACGCGGAAAGCAAAGGTGTTCATAACTTCTGTTGCATATACAGGGGGGCGTTGTAGGCGTGGCGTTTAAAAAGTATGGGGTATTTTCAAATTTTTCTTGCAAGACTGTAGGGGATATCTGCAGTTTGGCGAACGGAAGAATACCATGCCAAAGACATTACACAATTGGGCAGACGGACAGACTTAGTCCAAATCCAAATTTAAAGCTGCCCAAGAGTTTTTATACCATATGGGGTATTGAAGCATGTTTCGGCGCATTATAAAGGTATCGAAAAAATTTAAATTTTGATACCCGATAACATTGGATCGGCTTGGTTAATATTTGGCATTCCGCACATCTGCTACATTACCCTTAGAATAAACATTAAAATTTTTATAGATTTATCTGCTGTAAGTAATGTTTTGAGTAATGAGTAAAGAATTAATTTTCTATTAATTTTGAAAAACAGAGCTATTCTCAGTTTCAGGCGGTACAGTAGGCGTGTCGTTACACTAATTGGGCTCATTTTCGATGCTAAACTGCGTGCAAGAGCTTGCAATGTTTTTGCAAACTTGAACTCGATAGCTTCGTTTTATCGTGGCATTATACAAATGGACAGTCGCGCATACTTAACTTGATTCAGAGGTTGTTCAGATGTTTATCAAGAATACACACATTGTTAGTAGAGCCTCTGAAGCTTCTTCGTTGACGTTTTAAACGTCTTGACAAAATGCATACACCTCTCACCCTTCGGTGATGGGTATAAAAATGAAAATTAAGGCATATGGAGTTGATACTTCAAATCAGATATGCAAGTGGGATTGGTGCGCTTATGGGTTGGGAAGAATCCAAATATACTTAAGACCTAATGTGGATTTGAACTTGAAAAAGTGCTAGAAGTTCTCATCAAAGTTAATTACATTTTTAATAATTGGACCTTGCAGTACTCAAAAATGAAGTACAGGTATGTACTGGTCACAAATGTCTGTCCTTAGGGAACACCTTCTCTAACTCTACGTGTCTTTAGTTTACACAACGCTTAAGGTGAATACGGTAAGTATGGTAACGCACTATATCGACAGCGAGTATTCAAAATTAATTTTTAAGTGAATATGGATTGTTTGTATGTTTGTTGTGCTAGTTTGTTTCTTCTTCAATTTATTATTGGTATGCTCTGTCTGTTTCGTTATAAGGAATTTCATGAAAATTTATGAAAAATAAGATAGAGAACTAAAATGCGACACATTTAAATGTAAGCGTTTTGTTTTCATCACATTTTTGACTTTTACAAGACGCAGACGACACGTTTACACACTTGAAATATACATAGCATACATAGCTATGTTTCTATCTGTATGCATGTGTGTGTTTTGCATATACAAATGCATGATGTTGAAAATTTAAAGCATTTTGTCTGACAGCTCTTTACATTATACTCACAGTATAGCACATACGGTACAACATTAATACAATGTCAAACTTAAAATGTCACCAGCGTCAATGAACAGCTATAATAGGAATGAGAAAAGAAAAAGACATAAAACCCTGAACCTCAGTCAAGTGTTGATTCATTATGTAGTATACAACAGTGTTCGCATATATCTGTAATCTGTATACGTGTAGAGTAATAGTGTGCATGTAAATGCACGGGGAACTAAAAAGGAAAGAAAAAAGGAAAAAATCGGGATTTTGATTTTCTATGAACATCTATGTTTTCTTCTCATACTGTTATATATTGTATGTGTGCATGTGATAACACTTCAATCTCTAACAAAGTAGAGAACATTGGAATCTCATTATTCGCAAGTCTAGTTGCATATGACACATGTGGTTATGCATTTACGATGATTTAACATCATGCTCAACCCTTTATCGAGACTTACATGTAAACAAGCACGCCAGTATGCGCATCTATGCACATATATATGCACATTGCTTTTCCGCTATCCGTATTAAAGATCTGAGCTTGATTATTGAAATGAAAAGCATTAAAATAAATTTACATTTCGCATTAAACGAATTATAATGTAATAGCGATGTTCCTAAGATGCTTAATTAACATAATACAAATTTTTATATATTCATAAATTTTTAATGTGAAGGATCTGTACAAGAATGTGAAGGAATAAAGGAGTTGCAACTAAAATTATATATATGTATATATATGTATAGATAAATTTAATTAACTTAATTTTAGTTTGGAATTAATCAATCAATTATTATTATTGATTGAGATGAGTATGAGTATGTCTTAGAGTACGTTCCACCTTCATATCCGTATCATATCCGACTTTATTCCATGTACTAACTTCGAACGTTTTAAGAAAACCCGTACAGAATGTAGCTCGACAGTACGCATAACTTACTGAGTACTGAGAATAGATTTGGATTCAGAATACGAATGCTATTCGTGTAGGGCAAAGAAGTTTAATCTAAGATTCTCACCCAATATTTGTTGTTTATTTGTTTAACATGAAGCAAAGACTAAGCAGGAGTCAGAGTCTTCGCCAGGGTTTATATATTGAATATTGAAAGTTTGGCTTGGAATTGAAATTCTGAATAAGACGGCAAAAGTTCTTACACGAGTGTTTATGATAATGTGGCTCGCTGCTAACATTTTCAGCAGTAATCATTAACAAATAATTGGCAAAAGTTAATTTGAACCTGTTAAATAAAGGCATTTTCACGCTTTACATGGTTCAACGTATAACTTATCGCTTTATTATTAATGCAAACTAACACTGAAAGATGACCTGAAAATTGGCTTTCCTTTCGTTATCCTTAGGAATATCTCTTAAAAATCTAATGAAGTATTTGGCTTGTGAGTCGGTGCATGTGATAGTGTTCTGGTATTGGGCAGCTCTTGTGGGCGCAGAAACTGAGACGAAAAGACGAAATTAACTTGGCGTGTATTTAGATTTAGCTTAGAATTGTAACTCCCATATCAACCGCCCACAATAGCCGGAAAGATGTAACTTACAATCTACAAGAGGTATCCACCTTCAAATCAATGCAAACATTTTTGAAGATCATCTAAAATTTCATCAACAAAGCAGCCGTAAAACTCAGTAAAGACGCTCACGGTAATCAAAAGACTGTACCATACATCATATAGGCGACATTGATGTACGATCGGCAGTAAACATTTTCCCTTGTCAAATGGAAAGCCTGGATACACATGTACATAGTTTGTATTTATATCGCAATGAAAATTTCAAAGATTTGTTTAGGGCATTAAACTGCACTTTTCAAATTGGCTTTCAGTTACTCTCCTTGAATATGTTGAAAAATCAGTTAAACCGATTCGCCTGCAACTAGCAAAATATTCCAATATTGAATGCCTACTCGTTAATTAATGATTTGCTTTTTGTTGTAACGCCTCTCTGGATATTTTAATCTTTCACCTTTGAACCTAAAATGTTATACCGTATTGCCAAAATAACAGCAACCTGTTATAGCACTATTAAGTATGCTTCGAAAGCTAATGCAAACAAAACATAACAAACAAATAAATAAGCGAAAGCATTATCATGGGTCATGACCTGCCATTAACTACCCTACATTATTTCGCTTGATACGTTCACTCATATAATGACTTTTCAAAATGCGGCTTTATATGGAAAGTGATCTTTCGGCGAAAAAACCTCGGGAAACCAAATTTTACCAAAAGTATCTCAAAAATTGTAGCTTAAATCCTCCTCTTCAACACAAGAAAACAAGACGGACAGACGGACAGACGGACAGATAGAAAGTTAACAAAATATGTGGATCTATCTCAAGTCCATCTGCGTGCTATGTACATCCACAAGAGGTGTAGGGTGTACAAATGGTAAGTGACTTCAAAAAATTGATTTCATTCATTCAGTTAGCTAAAGCTATGTTCCATATATTTTTCTTGTTCAAGCATATAAAAATGCTGATAGAAAATATTTTTGGGGGGCTCGCAAACCTTCAACATTGTGTACGAAACATGAAATCAAAAACTCTTCAATTCTTTATGAGAGAAAAGGCAACCAACTAGGCAGCGAACCAATTAATTGTAAAAACATGTTATTAAAAGCACTACTACTACTACTACTACTACTACTACTACTATTATAATTACTGAAAAATTGTAAAAAGAAATAATAATAATCACTAGAAGCCATAATTTAATGTTTAGCGAAAGAATTTGAATGAAAAAAAGTTCTAACGCAGATAAGCTCGATCCTATTTTTCGGGCACGAAAAGGCTAATTGAGTACAGAATTGATCTTCTTGTTGTTCCAATATAAGCAATCACTCAGGAGATGTTGCCTGCACGCGTATTACAGTGATAATTAAATAGAAGTGGAAAGAGGGAAATAGGGAATGGCTGCAACCTTGAACGTGTGTGTCCTTCCTTTGTAAGTTTTATAGCTTTACCAACACCTTTCGTAATGCGTAAGAAATTGCTATCGCATTCATTGAATTAACATCTCAGGAATTTCATTTCCTATGCACTTCGCCATGCTGTCGTATACCAACATCTAATTCTTAAGTGATAGAATATGAAGTGGCGAGAATATTTGTGCGTCTTTGTGTCTCTTGTTAGGAAACAACATCAAAATATTTGTTACTTTTCTCTTTTTTTCTTTTTTTTTTTTTTGAGCAACTTCTTCTATCCGTTTGACAAGATTCAGCATTTTAAAGTCAATAGTGTAGTCAATAGTGTACTATACGGTTGCTCATGATGGTCGTATTTGGAAAAACTGATTCGACATAGAGTTGTATTATGGCTTATGGATTTATTTCATGGATTATGCGTTATTATTATTATCTTATAGCTCGTAACTATTAGAAGTTTTTTTGTTAGCAAATATGATTTTCAGTAAATTTAAAAATTCAATTTTTTCAGAAAATATTTACGAAACACTTATCTTAAGAATTTAATTCTCATGGCTAACGAAAGCAAAAAAAAAAAAAAAGACAAAGAAATATAAAAACTTACACTAACATAAATATTTTGTACCTGTACATAAACGGTTCCATCATAAGTAAGTTGAGGTTAAGGAGCCAGACAGTCTACTCTCTAAACTAAAGCATTACATAATGCATGCAAGTATTTGTAATTCTTCATATTTTAAAAATACTATGCATTTTAAAAGCATTTTAAAGTCAAGTGAATTACATATGTTGGTGAGGGTTGTGTGTACCCGGAATTTCTGGTTTCAAAGAAGCATGTAATCTAAACTGACTGAATGTCTGGAAGACAGAGTCCAAGTAGTACCTACCGAAGGAAGTCTAATTTTGATAGACACAAAATAAATGTGAAATAAAAAGGAAAGATAACAATTCCGCATAATTTTTACACAGATAAATATATATGAGTGCATCTATCTATAAATTTATATACAGATGTAATGTAAACGCAGATAAACACACACAAATTTCATACATACGTATATCCGCATAAATATGTGTCTAATTTTACGTTCGATGTACGTACAACGATTGTTACACATTTATGTTTCATTTGTATGTGTGTATGCAAAGCTTATTCATGGATATATATATATATATATCCATATATATGTAAATGTATGGTATATTACAATTTATATGTCTGTATACGTTATTAAGGTGCGACAAAAAGCAACATAACAACAACAAATAAGTTTGCCATGACTCTATGTTATAGTACTCGCCAGTGACAATCGTACAAAAGAGATGCAACGAAATTTTTATTTCCATTTCCATTTCGCTTTTTTCTTTTTTTTTTTTTTGGGGATAAATTGTTGCATGTGTAAAATTTTTATTCACACTCAAAACTTGTATGATCACAAGCAGTGCATAACACGCTTTTACCATATGAACATAACTGTGCATATGGAAGGTGGAAGGAGTGAAAGTGTGTACGAGCGCGGGTATAAAGCACACATATGCACCATACGCATAGATGAATTTTATGTCTTTTGTTACTATAAACTGTTCCTGGTAGCAAAACACAGATATGCGCTCACAATCAAACGAATGCACACGTTTACAAGCAAACACATATCTATACATATATATATATATATATATAATGTACAAACCAAGTTTTATTATTACATATTGATAGTATTCTTTTTTCTACAAATGTATGCATGCGATATGTTTTCAAAAAATATCAACAAAATCAAAGTTGCACACACACATGCATACGGCATGCACACATGCTTATACACACAGAGGCAGACACATTGAAAAAAGTATAGCAATGGATTTGATTCTATATATATATACATATATATATATATATATATATATAGTAACTGCAGCGTATATATTAGATTAGATAAAAAAAATATTAAGCTTATAGTATCGAGAAAGGGAGTGAGAGAGAGAGAGAGAGAGAGAGAGGGGGGGAGGGAGCATTCGTTAGCCTTAGTGCAACGCGCGGAAGGATTGATTAAATTTTGTCTACCGTCTAAAGGCTAAATATTTTTTAGTCCACTCACTGTACAAACGTAGTAAAGTATGCATGTGGCAACACAAACAATATATAAAATAAAAAAAGATATAAACTAGAACATTGAAATTCTGACAGGATTTTCCAGTGTCAATAGGATTATTTGTTGTAGGTGTGTTATAGTTTCTCTATTTTTGTTGCTGTTTTTGTTTTATTGTTAACTTACTTTTTAATACAATTGTTATCCAGATCTTTTAAGCATTTTGCACAATATTCCCCCAAAAATGTATGTAACAATAAATGAAATGAATATAAATCCTTTGTTAACTGAAAAGCACTTAAATTATCCTTCGCTGCTCTAATCTGAGCTTTTTTGTCTTTTAGTAAACCTTTTTTTTTTTTTTTTTTTGTTTAGTTAATTTTCTTTTTGTTTATGGAATTTTGTTTCCCACTTCGTTGAAATTTTTGCTGGCTTTTAATTTATTTTCAAAAAACAAAAAAATAAGTTATATAAATAAATAAATAATATTAATAAAAATTTTTATTTTGAACACTTAACACTCCAACTCAATGGTGGAAGTTTTCTTTTTTTTTTTTTTTAACTAATGTTTTTATATAACTTTTGAATTTTTTTTCGCCAGTTTGTTACACAAACGAAGTTTAAAAACTCTTTTATTTCAGGAAAAACCTTATGCTTCAGCATTCAATTTCCAATTATTTACATGAAAAAGGAAAATTTTTTTCCCTAACATTTTAGTTTGTTGTTGTTTATATTGCATAAAGTTAATGACAGACAACAAACTGGCACTGGCTCACATAAATATATATATATGTATGTATATATATATATATATATATATATGCATATATATATACGTATATAGATATATGTATAAATTCATATCTAAGTGGACATACAGTTAGTTAACATACACGTACACAACATAAACACACACACACACACACACATACAAGCATGTGGAGAGATAATGTATTATGCAAAACGCAGAAGAAGGGCGCACGAATTGATTTAAAAAACAATGAATTGAAAGAAAATAAACACAAGAAATATATCTTACGACGATAACGCGTTTAACGTTGTAAAACACACACAACAACTTTCTGTTTTATTAGTACGCACGCCACCACAGTTGAAAACGTAATGAGCGCTCATTCCATGACCAAATACTCTTGAGGTCGGTCTAACATGAATTTTATATTTTTTCCTTTTGTTTGATTCTTTCTTTTATTTTGTTTTTATGCTTCGTTCTTCTGATTTCTGGTTTCCTCTAAACTCCCAAGCCATTATGTTTTGCTCACAAATCCATTGATTTAACTGCCATGTGCTTTCTTGTATGCCTAAGTTGGCATAGGCTGCCTCTGTGCTGCTACTTATTTACTCGTTCGTATACACATACAAAATCTCAAAAGGGAAATAAAAAGAAAAATACTTATAATCTCTTGTGCAGATTTTTATTTCAATATCATATCAAGCGCTCTTCTCCCATGCTCTTAGTTACTTGGCTATAAAGAGTTGTTTCTAATATTGAAAAGATTTGTGTGGAATTCTCGCATAACAATTTAGCTCAGAGAGCAGTTATTGCAAAGCAAGCGACGGCAATAAGAGCTGAATACTTATTGTACGAAATCTTCTTTACAATAAAATTTTGATTTCTCTTAAAGAAAATCAACTCTCTCTTTATGACGCCCTCTCTTAAATGCTTCTCTTAGCAGTGGTGTAAATATTACTTCTTTTAAACATTTTCAATTGGTTTACCGTTTGCCTATGAAACATATGTGTAGCGAGTGTGTTCATCATCTAATTCAATCAATTGTCTTAAGTACCCTTTTACTTGAACATAACATATTGGTCAATAATTCCTGGCACGAAGTAAGCAACATTTTTTTCATTATAATTATTTTTATTTATTTATTTATTTTTTTTTTTTCCAAAATTCCGTTTTATTCATCGACATAGTCCTCGTCAAGTGTAATGCAATTAGCGCAAGGTTCGTCTCACATTTCCATGTCTTCGTTACAGAGGGTTTTACGAAAACCTCCAAGCAAGGTTTCAGTTTTCGCCATGCAACAGTTCTTCACCTGTCTCAAATTTATAAGCATGCAGAGCATGCTTCCGACAGTACCAAGCACGTCAAAAAGCCTGTGGGATTCGGGTCTGGCCTTTGAAGGCGCTACCATTTGAAGGACAGCATTCGCATATGTATATTTGAATGCACAAGAATGCACAACTATCTCTGCGAGTTCTCCTTCCGATTATCAAGAATGCTTTCGGAGACTGTTGACTGTTGACCATGTTTCCCGATGTAATCAATTTCTTTAGACATCCACTGTATTCAGGGTTGTCGATAAATTGTTTTTCTTTCCGGTAGATAAGAGCTCCCATAACACTTTTCAAGCCAATGCTTGGTTTGAACGGTACGTTCTTCCGTTATAGAGCAATGCTTAATCAACATACAACATCCAGATTTTTTCTTAGTTTGGAATGCAACGGAAAGAAGATGCGTCACTAAAGTCACAAGAACCCGTGCACAAATTGCCGAAATGGTATGAAATTGTGTCAGGCGTCGGTAGAGAACTGCCACCCATTAGTTACATTGTGTGATGATTATATTTCCCATATTTCACAACTAGTGTGTTGAGAGTTTGTTTTTTTAGTATCGCATCGAGCAATGCGAGCGGTGCTCAGGCAAACAATAAGTGATCGATTTGCGCAAGCATTAAACAGAGGACGTAATATCTAGAGACTACAACAAGAGTTGGCACATTCCAGTTTGCAAAGGATTTGACGTTAGGACGGAACCGCCTTTGCAATGTCCTTTCGTAATTTTACAGTCATTTTTCTGACCAATTGCATCAGGTGTTGTGGCCATCGCCCGCTGCAGTGATAGTTATGCTGAACTGTGAAAGCTCATAATACATACAGTTCGGTCTGTCTAATTTAACGGGGGCAGCACTTTCGCTTGAATTAAATAGAAAATATAATGTACTCTGCAATTAGATTGATTCTGAAATATACTTCGGGCAATCTTTTCAAAGCTCGAACAGAATGCGTTGTCTAGATTTCAGAGAAAAAGCTTGTACTATGGCATCCACACCGATGTCGTATGTTGACATAGAGAGGTCACAGTACTATCCAGTAAAGTCGGGCATCAGCTACGTTTTGTGCTTGAAGCCAGCATAAACTTATCTACGGGGTCAACAATATCAGGTATGCTTGAAAACAAAGGGCATTTTGGAAAACTTATAAAAGCTTTAAACAGAGCAAAGGCGTGACTAATCTCATAATGTGCTTCCAATCAGGTAATTAACTTCAATTTTCTTTCAACTTCACCTTTATGTCCCTGCGTTTAAACACGTACTAAGCTGCCCCTCTAAAGAAAAGATATCTTTTATGCATCTAACGACATCATAGCGGACACATTTCCTGATTTTCGTTACCATGGTTCAAGTTACTACTTCTAACTTTTGTATGCTTACATCCATAGGCATACATAACGTATTATTGCTTTCTTTGGCTGCTCATAATACATGTAATCTACTTCAGCTTAGCGTCCGATTTAAAATCTGGTGTAATCTCTAGTTTACCTTCCAATCTAGTCTCCGATATGCACTCTTACGCCTCGTGTGATCTGTAATTAAAACTTTAGTTTAAACACTAGCTCAGTACTTGATACAACCGTTGGTCTAATATTTAGTCCAACCTCTAGTTTAATAGTTTGCCTAACTACTAGTCGAACCTTTAATCTCGCCTCCAGCCCAGGAACTAGGCTGCCTTCTTCCGTAGGAGTTAGTCTGGCGCTTAGCCTAGACTCTAGCTTCTCGTCCAAACTCTCATCTCGTTAGCTTGATTTCTTTCCAGCCACATTAGCCAGAGAGGATATAATTTTTTATATTAATCACTTGAAAGGTGCTTGAAGTTGATCTGACAACAGACATGTCTAGAGTTTACGAAAAAGAATTAGAAGAAAGATTAGCTCACATAATGTTTCGCCATAAAAGTTTACTACTCTTGATGGGCTTACTTAGCATATCTTGAAGGAAAAGCAATAAAATCGTAAATGGGCTTGCGTAAGAGACTTTCGTGTATCAGTTGAACTTGAAACGCACGCAAATGCGGAATTTTCAGCACAATTTTTTCAGAAATTTCCTGTATTAGATCTAAGCTGTTCAGCACTGCGTCGTAGTCGGGTTAATGAAATACTTACGGTACAGTTTCAAAGAGTCGTACGACTCGTCAATTAAAGCATTGAAAGTTTTTGTGTTATGAATTTGCTGCAGACACGCCCCGCGATTGAAAATAATTTACATATATAAAAATGTAGGCAGGCAAATACAATTGCAAACGATGATGGCGAACACCATCTGTTCGTGTGAAGCTGTTTGACATTTGCTGTTAGGTAAGCTGTAGTTTGCTTTGCTTCAATTTCTCTTCTTTTGTTTTTTTCGATTATCATGACAGGACTTAACCGATTTAATACTCATTTGGATTGAAAAGATGTGTACATTGGTTTAAACGTGTTTATCGATGTTGCAAACAAGATGATAAAATCATAACATGTTTTTCTGACAGTGGAACATAATAATTGATCTTTAAATATTTCCTTTTTTTCTCTTCGTTACATTGCAGTCAGTTAGATTCTTTGCCTTTGAATAGATACTTTGGGAGAGAAATTAAAAGGTAATACATATTGTTGTGTATAGTGGATAGGCTAAAAAATATTGAGCTTAGGGAATTTTATAATTGAAATCTTGTTATATACGAAAACTCTTCAATCGAGAGGAGTAGCCTTTCAATCTCCATTTAGAACGATATTGAATGCAACAACAATAATATGGGTGGTCATCGGCGAAGGCAATGCAAAGAGAGGGGGACTGAACAGCTAATAGTTAGTTGGTGTAGCTGGCATTTTAAATGATTTGTACATAGCACAAATGTTACCGTGTTGAACTTTCAAATGACCCAATCAACCAAATGCTGGTGGATGCAGAGAAAATTTTCATTATTTTTATAGCAGGCATTTACATACCATTGATAAGCAATTTGTGGTTTTAGTTTAGTTTTTATTTTTATTTATCTTTTTCTTTTTCTTTTTTTATCTTTTCTTGTTTTTTTTTTTTTTTTTTTTTTTCTTCTTAGAGTATAATAAGCTCATGAGAGCTATATATAGTTACCTGTGCATTATATAGACGCATATATGTGATTTTATACATGCATGACTGTAAATGTTATGTGTATGTTTGTATATCTATGCGTGCGTATCTGAAAAGAAGATAGAATTTTCTAGCGGAAATTAAAAATTTCCACATTGAAGTCATAATCTGTAGACAGCAGAGATTGAGTTAATACATTGAACAGCAGGGCAACGAGTGCGGTAAGTGCAAGAAGAAAAAAGCATCTAACCAACCAACAAGTTATGGCTAACAAACCACATATATATAAATCTATGTATATATATATATATATATATATATATATATATGTATGTATATACATAGGTAGAAAGAGGTTGAGAGTAAAAAAGAAACTGATAAAGCTAAACTTTGCAGTCAGTCATCGTTTTAAATAACAGCAGCAAAAACTTAAATAAGCAAAACTCCCTTTCACTCACTAAGTTTTGAGGCAGCTAAAGTATTAGGGTCTTAGCAAAATGTCACATTCGCATTTTTATTAAAAATTTCTGCACATTGTCAAAGTCATTACAGAGTTTCACTTAAATTGAAAAAAATAAAACTTATGACCACAAAGTCTTATTATTATTGTAATAATAGTAAAATCATAAAAAATAAAATATATGTTGTACAGAGAAAAAAACAAGAAGAAGAAGAAGAAGAAGAAGAAGAATGATAAATAAATAAATAAAAATAAATAAGCATAATAGTGTGTATGCAAATACGAGCTTATGGATAGTGGAAGTAATGTGCGACGACGTGTTGTTATGATATGTGTTTGCATATGTGTGTATGCATATGTGTTTCGCTTGCTTTTGATGTGAAATAGTTCTAACTAGTCTTACCAACAATAATCAGCTATTCAATCTGACCTCAAGGCGTACGTCAAATAAAGCAGAGCTAAGCATTTGTTACTAAAAATAACTAATACTCAAAATATTCCCGTTAGCATTAAATAGTTCTTCCCTTTTTGCCCAACGATAATTACAAAGTCTTCCCTAACAAACCAATAGATAAACTGACTAACAGTCCTAAAATGCCTCCATTGCTACTACAAATGCCTACGAAAATTCATTGCCAGCAGCAGCAGCCGTCAAGTGAAATGAAACATAAACAGAAACGCAAGTACAAAGTCCAATAAATGCATAATTTACTTCGCACACAAATAAATCAGCCGTTAGAAAGGACGACAAAAACGCAAGGAAATGGAAAGAAACCGAAGGCGAGGGGACGGGAAACACAAAAACAAAAAAAACAAAATAATAATAATAAAGATAAAGAGGAGATGTTAACTGTCTCTGCCTTGCACTTCACATTCACGACAGACATATATATATATATATATATATATATATATATATATGTATGAATATATGTAAATTAGTCTAAAAAATATTGAACTTTTTAATGGAAAGCACTTCAGTCGGTTTCAAATTTCCGTTGAAATGAATTTAATAAACGAAATGATTATACGAATTTTTGTCCTCCCAAGATAGCTTAATACTTTTTCGATAAAGTTCAAATAACTTTTTCCTACCATTTGCTTAATGTGGGGAGACCTACAGCATCTAGATGTGTAGATATATATATATATATATATGTATATACAGCTCATTTAGACTTTAAGTAATAAGACAAGTACGACAATTTCGTTTGTGAATTTTATGAAACTTACTTTAAAAAAAGTGTGTGTGTGTGTGTGTGTGTGTGTGTGTGTGCGAATGTGCGAGTGTTTACTTAAAATTCTGCTCACATTATTTTTTCTTGTACTTGACGATCATGCCGAGGCTGCTTGGATGACTGTCAGTTTGTCTGCTATTATTGGTCTTATAACCGTTTCTGCCGTTTTTTTGAGTGTCTGTCTTGAGCGCTCAAGCAAAACTTCTTATTTTTTTTTTCGATGTCCTTCTAAAAATATCTTATCAACGGACGACGCACTCACACGTTTGCAATTACGAATTACATATACATGCAATGCAGTAAATTTTCTATGAATTAAAAAACAAAAAAAAATACGATTTTTTTCTTCTTCAACTGTCGTCTCCCGTGGGGGAAAATTTCAATTATATTTTTGTTTGCTTTGGCCATGAAAATCTAAGAATTTTTACATGCAATTTTTTCACTTTGCTCACTTAGAAACACAAAATTTGTGAAATTTTTATTCTTAATTTGGAAAAACTGGCATCACAAAGCAACAGAGAATTATTTGTGGTAAGGTTGAGACGTCATTGCGATATATATATATATACTGGTAGTGATGTTGCAAAAAAATGCATTCGTGCATTCGCACATGATCTTTACAAGCAATAAAAATTTTAAATTTCACGTTAAATGCATTCTACTAACGAATCCTGGTCACTGACCCAGCCATATATAGAAGTAATTTAACATTATAACGCACACCATAAGATGATTGCAGGCATATCGTTAGTAATTTGTAAGTGTGGGGCGCGTCATATTAGATTAGAAAGCTCTTACTTCATTACCATCCGGCTATGAAAGATGTGCGAAAACAAACGTTTCTGACATTGAACCAAAAAACTTTTGCTGCATTAGTTGCTAAGATTTGCTCGCATTAGATAAGGTTTCGAGGCTATAAAGTGCTAACTTCTGATAAGAGTCTATTCTTACGACCTTAGTGTATATATAGGCGAAACAACTTTTCTTCCAAAGACAAGGCTTCTTAAGAATGTTACTAACGATATATTTTATAACTTTTATAGAGCGATGGGATCTCTCGAAGAAAACTTTGTTCTTCTAATTCGTCTTTGCAGACAAGTTGTCTTTTGTCCCCTGCTGGGCAATGCTTGGAAGAGTTCCTGTAACCGCTTATACTAAACGTATGACATTCATTTAAAATATAGTCTTCGCCACCAGGCTCTAATTTTTCGCTTAAGAGGATTATGTGATTTCATGCGACGACCTTTAGCTCTGATACAAACGAACTATTCCTCATATTTTTGCAAATGTTTCGTTCACTCATTTGCTGACAAAAAAAAGCATTGCTACTCTTTTGGCGAAGCGAAGCGGAGACTTTTATCGTTTTACATCTTCTGAATTTATCATAAAAGCAAATTAATTGCAATCATTTAGTTGCCCACATACTCTCTTTTTTGCTTTGGCAAGCATACGATGAAAGTCATGTATACATTCACTTTAGGAGGAATCTTGAACCTTCACCACCTCCTCTCAAATATGCATAGGAATCAGAAATCACTTCTTCTATTAATCATACAGAGACGAGTGCATTGCTTCGGCCGGCTTTAGCAGTTGCGGTAGATTTGCAAGAAAGAGAAGTGTACTGGGACTGGACAAAAGGGTGAGAAAGGACAAAAAGTAAAGGCTCTCCTCTATAGATATCAGTAAAAATAAACAAATGTATTAGTAATAGGTGAGTGCAACTGCCTATTGAAACTTGCTAGGGCGTATTCCATGGGGAGCAATTTCGGACTATATAGAAGTCATTAGGAATTTAGGTCGAATCTGAAGGGATACGATTAAGGGACTTAACAAGATAATAGATACATTAGCCTAATGAGATAAGTGGGATAATAAAGACCCATGTCGAATGCACGTATAAAACCGCCAATTGCTTGTTTTAGGCTCACTAATTTTTGGCTTAAATGAGAGTCACCTCAACTGTTCAATTTGCTTATGCATCCATCGAATAACGCAACAGTTTAATAAAATTAATAAAATGCTCTCCAGGGGGAGAAGCATTGAACATATTTGTATCGTATAGCATTGAAGTTTTGGCGTTGTCGTCTTGACTCAGCGACTGTTCTTACGCAAAATGAATTTGAAATTTGAAAATTAACGCTTGATGCGAATGCAAATAGGGCTGTTATGCAAAATATTGAATTTTATTTTGTTTTTGTTACTCGTTGCATATCTAATGGAAATGGAACGGCTTACTAAAATATCGAACGTTGTTATGTCTACTTTTAATGACTGCTTTTAAATTCGCACCAAGAACTCATCCATAAAGTCCTTACCAGTGTTGCATATTGCTACTCAGTATAAAATATCGATTATAGCCTGAAAGCAATCTCACTCTCAACTGAACTAAATTGAATGTAATTTTACATTCAGCTCTACTAGCTCATCAAGCATGGAGGCATGGCAGCAATGCTGAGAAGCAATGCTAAGAAAATAATAATAATTAAAGGAAAAGCACGTATCAATACAATAATACTACAAAGATACATAATAAAAGTAAACAATAATAATAATAATAAAAGGAAAAAAATAAAAAAAACCCAAAAAAAATAACAAGAAAAACAAATTAAAATGAAAGAGAAAAAGAAAAAGAAAGAATAATAAAAAATTATGAGCTCCATTATAAAAAGTAATGTATAAATGTGATGAAAAAAAAAAAAAAGAGAAAAGAACGAATAAGCGATAAAAGGAGCGGAACAGGAAAACGGCATAAAATATTGCAGAAGAAAGAGAAATTAAAACAATTACTTTCAATGTTTCTGCAGATAGAATACATGTACACACTCGCACGCACATTTTTTAGTCAAATATTGGCAAGACGTGTCTAATGCTCCGGAATAAGTAAATGATGACTATTGTCATATGAGACTGACTTTGATATGCAAGATCATAAGTAATATTGATATATATATATATATATATCCTTTGAATAAACCTATCCTGCTATCGGGTTTTGTGTATTATTTCTCCGAAGAAAAGAGGTAGACGCGTGCTTATTTGTGTGTGTCTGTGCGTTTTTTTACGCGTAGTGGAATATGCTAACATTAAAACGCATCGAAATAAATGTTGGACAATTTCTGAAATACACTTAGTTAGCCTGAGCACAGATATGGCTTTATCCACTTCTTTTTTTGCTTTCCTTGATCGTCCGCTCAGGGCAGAGCCTGCCCTATATATAGGAACAGGTCGGTGGTCACGAATGATTCTGGGCGAGTAAAAGGGAAAATGGTGTGGACGGGGGGGGAGTCTAGTACTTGTGTACGTCCCACAAAATTTTACAAATTTGATCCCAAAACTTGGAAGAATGATAACAGATACAATCCAAGAACCAATCACTCAGCCAATTGTATGTGCGACACTTACAAATAATCCAATTGGGAAATTAGCTCTTCGAGCAATCTAACATCCTCGGCAGAAGTAGAAAACAGTTTAATGCGGAGAGAATTGATCTCTCTTGTAGCTTACAGGAGGCTTTCTTCGCATTATATTAAAAGCTTATCTGTGAAAGTTATATTTCGTGGCCAAGTTTCTTGACCGAGTTTCATGATGTATGACCAATCAGGCGGCACTAGTTAGCAAATAAGACTACAACAGACTTTGGCAGATTATCACAGCTGCAATTGTGGTTTCCTCTACTAAAATCACAGTTTGGCTTTACTGGCCTCATTTTACATATATGTGCCCTTCTAGCAGTTTGATCGGTGATATGAAATTTCTCTAAAAAAGGAAGCATAAGGAAGAGTTATGATGTCGAAAAGCCAGAATCTCTTTAAGCTTATATCCAGTAAATTGATATTCAATTTTATTTTTTCATTACCTGTCTCGCCGATGGGTGGACAACATGAACTGGTTAAGCTTTCAATTTGATGTCAATAAAGTTGTGCTTTGCGGAAAGCATTGCTTTGCTTATCTCATGAGGAGGCAAATATTGAACAGATTTGGGAGAATCATTTGGGTATAGTCTATGACGAGCTGCATTAACCCCATGGAAGCATCACTGCGGAATTTACTGTTCAGAGATTCAAAGGAAAAACGGATTCAATAGGGAAAACGGCATTATAGGGTAAATTTTCAGCATCACGACACTTGGCTCTGAATTTTAAATTCCGTCCAGGATACAATAGTAGAAATTGACTGGAGTGCACCATCCATGCCGTTCACACATTGATTGGTCTTCTAATGAGGATAATTTTTTTGATGATCCCCAAAAGAAACGGGTCATTTGACAGATAATCCAGAGATGCCTGTTGTCTTCTTGGCTTGCAACTAAGATGTTATCCGAAAAATGTAAAAAAACCAAGGACTAACTACAGGTAGATGTTTATTTTTTTAAACAGGTAGATGAGATCATCAGGTTTTATCTTAATTTTGAATCGCAAAAAATGCTCTTCCATAAAAGTTTTATGTCAGTAGATATAATGATCGTGCAAGCGATATTTTATCGCTCGGTGTCGCGCAAATGCATTTTTACGGTCATTGCGTATTAAAGTTAGGTAAGGAAATAACAAATAATTCTTCTCTGCGTGCTGTCCAAATATAAATAAAAAGATACCACGACTCTGTCCGCAGATGATGAATTATTTTTTTATGAAAATATGTTAATAAAATGGAATATGATAAGAAGACGAGGAAACTCAATAAATGCAAACCGAATGAGTGGCGAAAAACTTGCACAATTTCGTAACTAATAATAATAAATATGATATATTGTTAGAAGGAAGAGAGAGTTTTACGACAAACACAATATTATTAAAAAAATTAATTTTAATTTTATTCATTACACCCTACATCACTTGTGCTCCAAGGGTGTAGTAAATTTGCGCGCACATATGCAACATCTAGACGGACTTGAGGCAGATCTACCTTTTAATATACCGATCGATTCGGAATCGCTTTCTGAATCGATGTAAGGTTGTCCGTTCGCCTTACAGTCATGTATTTTCATGCTCGGCCTACAAGTCGCAGTTTTTTTTTATATTTTGATGAATTTTCGTACACCAACGTATTTTTTATTTTTTATTTTTTTTTGCCAAAGACGAACGCTATTGGACATGTTTCGGATTGGCCCCTTCCCATATGCAGGCCCATTTTAAAAAGTCCTCATATAATTAACTGTGTTAAGGGAAGTGTGAGTTAAGTTAAGTAATTAAAGGCTTGCCGGTTGAATACTGGTTTTGTTCCCTTTTATTTTCATTTTCAGAACTCTGAACTAATCTACAGCTAAATTCCGACGGGCGTAAATTGTATCGCTCGAAAGTTTCGATAATGAGGGCGGTGCGTCTTCAAGCAACGTAAATTTTCTTGCATCGTAAGAGTAGTGTGCTTCTATCTCTTCTATTTCTTGTTCCCTTGACTCGACATTTTCATCTAATTTCGATCCTATAACATTTTATACATTATTATATCTATATTGATGTGTTTGCATCAAAATTTTCAAGGCATCTCTAAGGAGACTTACACATGAGTAAGAAAATGTACCAAAATGAAATGATATTTTAATTTCATTTAGTGAAAGACATTTGTAAGTTCGACGCGATGGAAATATCAAAAAATTGAATGACTAGCAGTTGAGGCAACATGTGATCAATTAAAAAGTAAATCCGTAGGGTTCATTGGCCATATAATTTTATGAAACGATTCTTATCGAATGATAATACAATGCATGGAGGCACTGGATATACTTTGTGTTGGGAAAACAATATATGCAACAATAATATTCTGTTAGTTTATTACGGGAACAATTTTGAAGTCGCCCGTCGTTATCGTATTTATGAGTTCTTCGCGATGTATCGTGCGTTGAAAGTCTATATATAAGTCTCACGAACTGTTAACGGATTTTAATTTTGTTTTATGCGTTCAATAAATAGTAGAAATTCCCCTTAATAGTGAAGTGGAAGAGTGGATTCAAAAAGTTTTCGTGCATGTTTGGTATTTTTGGTAAAGAAAACTTGCTTCCTTGTTATATGCTTCTCTATTTATTTCGTTTATTTATTTGCTTTTTGAAACCCCACTCGGTGGCAATAAATTAGACAACAATTGTCTAATTTCCAAATAAAGAAAATCAAAGCGAAACAAGGCGAGCCCAGCAGCAGGGCGAGTCGTTAGGCTGGCACAAGCCAACAAAACCAAATCTTTAAATAATGATGAAAATATATGTGTGCGTCGGTATGTGCGTCTGAGTTCGTCTTACACTTTATCTTACTATCTTTACACTTTTTCTATTTTTACTATTTGCCGTAATATTTACTTAACGTTTCATCTTCGTTCGTTCTTGTTGTTGTTGTTGTTGTTGCTGTTGTTGTTGTAGCTTTTAACGCAACAAAAAAGAGATGTTAAAGATAATGTTCCTTTTATTTGGTTTTATTTGTAACATCTTGTTGTTGTGTTTATTTTTGGCTTTCATATACAGATGCGCATACAAGCACGCATACACACACGCATCCACACGCACGCACTTAAACACTTTGTCTGGATCCCCCTTAAAAAACTCTTCTATTTTCTCTTTGCTTTCTTTTTTTTTTTTTTTTTTTTTGCTTTTATGTCAGTATTTACAGCAAATTCAAATATATGCACACCGCAACAACCAAAGAAACCGAAAAATAAGAAAAAGAAGCAGTAAAAGCAATATAAGAGAATAAATAAAATTTGAAGAAATTCTCTATAATCTGGAAAAATCTTTATTCATAGACTTCCTTCTTGAAACTCAAATAAAACAGCTGAACAACATACACAACAAATTGTTACCTATTGTTGTTTGAACAAGTCTTAGGTGGCATTCGAAAGAGATTTTCAAGCAAGATGAACATTATTGCCATTTGAGGATGGTACGGGATAATGACGACAGATATCGAGCGATGAAGGGATAAAGAGGGAAACAAGAGAGTTGTGCCAAAGAGACCACAAATTAATTTATTTAAATTTCTATTCTTTTGTTTCTATTTTAAATACAAATAAAAATAGATTTTTTTTCTTCCTTTCCTTTTCGAGCGCGTCTTGGATAACGAGCACATCGTCTAACATGCAGTTAGACATTAATTTCACATTCGATTGAAGTAAATTGAAAAAAATTACACGAAAATTATTTACTTTTCATCATTTGTTCTTTTTGTTAATAATTGTGATTAACGTATTCATTCCTCGCAGTCGTTACACTTAAGCGCGGAGACTAACGGAGACTATGTTGCACTTTCAGGGCAAGTGCGCTGCGGAGATAAAAGAGATTTATTCACCAATCAAGTTCTTTGGTAGCGCTACTCGGCTCCCTCAGCATTCTCAGTTATTTGTCCCCCGTAGACGTCCATATACAGACTCACAATCCTCGACCATAATTTGAATCGCATTGAGTGCCTCTTGCACAATGTACCTGCATAGATCTCCCCTATCGCCGCGTATGTTGCGACTTGTAAGTGGACACACAAACACACAAATACTACTCTCTTTTCTTTCTTCTTCTTCTAACATACCCACAATCTTTCGCAATTGCTACCGCGTCTATACGTACAGGGGACAATCCATGAATGCCTGATCAAAAATGAAGCAAATTAATAAGCAACAGAGAACGTTTGAAGCTTCTAGATAAGCGAACAACAATAGACTACACACAGATTGTTTCACACTAATTCCCCTAACGTTTTATGCATTCTAATATATTCATAATGAGATTAACTTCAATGACTGAGCAACTGTTTCTCGAATCGTAAGAAAAGCTTTCGGTGTTCATAGGCAGAAAATGGTGTTGAAAACCATAAACGAAACCGAAAAGGTCTCCAACGCGTTTGTAGAAAATGTGTACATTTCTAAAACAAGATGTGTACAAATAAAACACACAGCATGCAGTTGAACGTCACCATCAGCATCTGAGCGTTCTGTAATAAAGTGACGAAAATCTATTTTATGAAGGGACAGCCTATGACGGAGATGTTTCAAAACATCCATCAGCCATTCACGATTCTGCATCGTATGCTGGTCAATTGTTTCATTCTACCTAGATCGTAGCATCCCAAAAGTGGCGTTAAGTTGATTCGAGAGCAAGTTTAAGCAAATCGATCATCGTAATGACTTGATTAGAGAGCAAACAAAGTTTACACGTGATAATTGGACAGAGACCTGCATTAAAAATCATAGGAAGTCAGTCACTGGGCAAAATATTTCATACTCAAATAGCTTGATCGGGTGCTTTTACTATTATAATAAATAAGTTTTTAATTTTGTTCTGCGAAAGTGTGAAGTAATATTTGAAACTTAATATACCCTCATTTGGTCCGTTGTAAAGTGTGTCATCCTCCTGCCTACACTAATCCAAATCCAAGTACGATCCCCAAACAGTGTCTTGTTTGCGTAATCATTGCAGTTTCTTTATATGTGTATTGCTATGTCAACAGAGTAGTACATAGAAATGGAATTTACTTTTAGGTCATCTAAATTTGTCATAAGAAATTGTTTAATGAAAAACATTAAACAACAATAAAACCGCAAATATAGTAACAACAAGAACTATGTCAAAGGAATAAAAAATAAGAAAAGTTATATATTGTTTTTTTTCTATATAAAAAAGATGTCTATTGTGTTTGGTAATAAGTGAAGAGGTATATACGCCTTTGGAAGTATTTTGCATTCCCATTATCTAAGATGTATATGTAAAGTTAAAGTGCATTAAAAAGGATACTAATCCTTTATACCCATCATGGTTATCCTAACAAAAGACAAAAGAAGTACAAGAACTAAATTTTCATAATATCTGTAATATGGAGTGCGTATGGTGCGGCGGCCTCTTTCTAATTTCAAAATAAAAGTTTTTGTTGCACACGCGTGCATGGGCACTGTGGACGTGACCTTTGGAAAATTTGGATCATTTCATTTTCGCTAACGGGAAAATGTTTACCACGGATACTACACGGTTAGGCAGACGGATGGATGGACTGACGAACAGATGGACATGTTTAGATTCATTCCAAATTTGAAACTGACCAAAAATTAATATACGTTACGGGGTTTTCGAAATATGCTTCTGCGCGTTATAAAGTTGTTGAAAAGAAAATTAACACTTGATACGCTACTATGTTGGAATAGCGTGCTCACTGTTTCAGCATCGCCCCTGGAATATATGTTCATATTTGTGGACATTTATCAGCTATTATTTATTGGTGATGAGCAAAAAAAATAAAAATTTTTATTCCTTTTGTAAGACAGAGGAGCTCTTAGTTTACGTGGTACTATGGGCGTGCCCTTCGACCGATTTGACCCATTTTCTATACCATCCTGCGTGCAAGATTTTCCAATTTTTTCAGTTGGTCCCCGAAGTACGATGCTTAGGACTGTTTGTTACTGAGCTTCTTCGGTTAACTCTATTTGGGTCAAACTCTCTCAGTAAACGGTTACTAGTATCGTTTTCCCGATCGCTTCTGGAAATTGATAAGTACTTCTCACAAAGCGTCCCGTTAAATTTTTACAAAATCTGTTCTCCTCGCAGCTACTTCATGGCTCTGAATGGTAAACTTTTAAAATTAAGGCCAATCGAAAATTCTTTTAAGTGTTTTATCAATTTCTGAAGTATTGTCGCCGTATTCGCAAGTGGACCTCGAGCCGCCAACTTTAATCTTGATTTGTAAAGATAAATTGCATATGTTTACGCAAGTTTTAGCTTTTGGTTTCACTTTTTGCGAGTGCAAGACTTCGCGAAACGTAAGACGTAAAACGCACCGACATAACCGAATCAATTCATCGCCTGACGCTAAACGAATCAATGCAAAATAATAGAATGATGAATTTTTGATTTCTGGCGAGGGTTGTGGAGTGTAAGTGTTGATCGTCAAGAGATATGCCGCGAGTTGAATATGGCCTGTCTGCTGTCTTTTCGATTTTCTATACTTAATACCGAATGATGAAGACGAGGGGTATATTCAGTTTGTGAGAACATTTGCAACACCCAGAAGAGGAGGTTCAGACGCACTACAAAGCAACCGTCTCCTTGATCAGAATCGAATTGTAAATCGATTTAAGCATGAGGGTCAGTCTCTCTGTCCATCTATGCAATGTCTGTGGTAGACATTCCCTCTGGGCGCAATAATGATGCTGTTTGCTTCAAATTCGCCCGAAACATTTGAATTCTCAGAAACAACAAGAAACACACGCAACAACAACAAATTTCTTCCCATACTGTACAAAAATGGAAACAATCATCCACACCCATTCAACTTGGAATTTTCATTTGTTTACTTCTTCAGTCTTTCTTAGGATAAATGTGGCGGGTATAAAAGATTCGGTTACGGCCGAATATAGTTTTCTTAGTCGTTTTTTTGTTTTTTACCCTAAATAATAATATTTTCTGAAACTTTATTACGAAATTGATTGACAGTCGTTTGTTTATTTGACGTAGGCACTTGTGTACATATATAATATCATATACATATATATATATATATGTATATATATATGTATATATATATATATGTATGTATGACTGTAAACACTACAAGAGTCTGTCTTTCAAAAAGAAAAAAGAAAAAAGAAAAAAAGAAAAATCACCACGTGTTACTTATTACATAAATTGTATCTCTTTACCTTATAGATGCATGAAAATGTCCTGTTTTTGTTCAACTTTTTATTTTAAAGACATATTGATTGTAATTGCATGCGATTGCATGAAAGTTAAAGTTTTTATAGAAGAATCGACATTTTTTTTTTTTTTAATGAATTCATTTTATTGCAATTTGCGTATATCTACAGATATTCAATCTTTTACACTCATCGCTTTAGCAGTCGAAACGAGTGCACAGTTGCATTTGTAACACTTAGCTGTCACGAAACTGATTAGGAAAAGTTTCTGAAACGATTTAGCTAAGTATGTCCGTCCATTCATTTAACTATGCAATTAGTTAAGACATTGTTCCCCTAATAAGGACTAGGTAGCAAAGTGTGCAATGTGGTGATGCCGCGCTTGGGATTTACCTCCTTTTAAAATATTTTCCATCATAGCCTGAGAAATTATATACATTTATACATATATATATATATATATTGCTCAATATATTTCAATAGTTAAAAAATACGCTTGAAGTGATACGTAACCAAAAGTTGGGGCAACTTTACTTTTTTCGATTTATACTATACATGATGCATACAAAGGGATCCTTGAATGCTTGGCAGTTTATCTGGCATATGTTATTTTAAAATTTTCATAATTTTTTATAACGTAATAAAAATTATGCAAATTTTTCTTGTGATAAATACGATAATATTTTAGTCTCCGCTAGTATTAACTTGATAGGGAAACTATAAACCATTTTTGGGAACGCATAGCGGTAAGTCGTGCTGTAAATATTAAATAACTATGGTCGCGGGAGGTGTTTCGTTATCGAAATCTGCAGCGACAACTCAATTCTATTGCGGACAGTTACGTTCTGAAGTTTCCATAGAAAAGGGTACACTATGTAGCGGGATTTAGAAAGAGGCATGTCTGGAGAATGCACCGCGATCGAAGGAACTTCTCAACTTGAAGATTATTTAAAGGGTTGCTTTAGCTGAAGACAGACGTACGTACCTATGCGAACTAAAATTTCTTTTTCTTGTTCTTCTTATTGCAATTCTTGCAATCTACTATGTAACTGTTTCATAGCTTACTGTATTTTCACCCCAAACCAAATTAATTGTTTCCGTAGCTTGAGCTGCATTTTTTTCAGCTTAAAACAGAATAACATGCAGAGCCGAAAGTGCTGTTTGTTGACATCGATCTGTTTACACTTTTATAAACAATGAACGGCAGCTCGTAATCTACTGAAACTGATGCCATGCAAACAAACAACGCTTAAGCTATGTAGGCAAGTGTTAGATATATTTTATGACGCACTCAATTTCCATTCAGAGAACTAACTTATCCTTAACATCCTATGTTAAAACAGCGGTCGCTTACAAAGAAACCCGCATTGATATAGTGAAAATTTAATAACGGGGCTTATAAGTGCGTTTAGAACATCGCCTCAGCTTAGCATCCCTAAGACAAACGATTCGATTACAACTTTTATCGAACAATTATGAAAGAAGTTCAAAGCGTATCGAATGGACTTACTCTCGACCCCATATACAACCAGTTTGCAGACAGGAGCATCATGCTATATTTTGACGAATGCCTTGGAGATATCCTGAGCAATGATTTTTTGCTTTTTTGTGAGATGGATTATAGAGTTATCAGTGGATTAAGTTTTTCCCAGGACCTATATTGTTGTACGAGTGAGCCAATTTTAGATATCCGATCAGCTCTTAATTGATCATATTTTCCATGGTTTGGCTATCGCAGACTGCTGCGATTAAGCAATAAGTAGCAAAATATAGTTCTTTTGAGGTATTATGTTAGTACCCTTCCAACAAGCTTCGAAAAGGTCTGCATAATACGTCGATCATCACTTGAACGATTTAAGAATAGATTCATAATATTATGGAATACATATTACACGCATTGATTTCTGACACGTTCTGCTAACTTTATTTAAGACAATGAAAGTCTTGATATAATATTCAGAGATCCCTTCAACTCTCATGAACTTGAAAAATCAATTCAGTTCATGCCCCTCTAAAGCAATTAAACTCAATAAACATAGATATCGCTCTCCAATTTCTTCTCTTGCAAAGAGAGATACAATAATATCATCTGCGATGACTTTCCCGATAATCCAAAAAATAACTACATTGTACACATCTGCTGCTTAAGAATGACAATTCAATAAAAATTTGAGTTTTTCCATTAAAGTAAAAAAAAAAAAAAAAAAACAAAAGAAAATTAATGAAAATTTTATATTATATATATATATATATATATATATATGTATATAAGGAAGCGGCAAAAAAGAAAAGGGCATACGTGCCAAATAACGCGGTGGCCCCGGTCAATTGGTTATCGCTATTGCTTGCAGCGTGTAGTTACATACAATTTGTTTACCGTTATAAGAGATATTATTTATACATATAAAGCTCATATCAACCTGTAATTAAGTAGAAATCCAATCATTTAATTATTCGCATACACATAATAAAATAGTTCTGACCGAAATCTCAATAATAGTTGTTCTGATGTACGAAAGAAAACAAAAAGAAAAAAAAAAAAAAACAACACAAGTAAAAACAAAAAAATAATAATAATAATAATAATAATAATACTCTTGCTTACCATGTTTTATCATAATTGTGTCAATCAGCACGGTTCGTCTGTCATCTGATGCAATGCTATATACTTTGTAATTATTATAATGTATATATATATATATGCACATATAGACAGTTTTTATACGGTTCGCATTAAACAAAAGTAATCGACTTTAATTTGTCTTCAATGAATTATTAAAATAATTATAACAGTATAATGCAATCTGCTGCCCGGCTAGTTTGCGTAAGTGTGTATCTATGTATGTATGTATGTATATATGTTTGTATGTATGTATATATGTATGTGCGCGTTAATATTTATGTTCATCTACGTGTGTACATTAAAGGCAAATATGTATTCAAAATATTAATCTATTATTCAATATCATAACATAAAACGCAACATCAGCAACTATATGGCGACCATTGTATATGATAATGAAACCACATTTTTTTAATCACTTTGATTGAGTGGGAAACTCTTAAACGCGGTTGTTCACCATTCGGGGATGAGCTTTAAAAAAAAAAAAAAAGTATAACTTAATAAAATATAAAATAGATAACATCAAGCAACCAGTAGTATGGTCTCAATTAAGAGCAGTTTCCCTTATATCATACGTGCATACATATATGCTCTTTTCAATACAACTTTCAGTACAAAAAACACAAAAAAAAAAAAAAAGAAAATCTATATTTTAATTAAATTGTACAATACTTACCAAATAAATTGTTGTTAAATAAACACATTGTGTAAATTTTATTTATTGTAATAAAATTTCAATTTATAAAGTTTTCACTACATTCGGTAGCAATGGAACAAAAAATACACACAAAATATATATTTTTTGAGATGAATAGCAGGAGTATATAAAAAGGAAGCAAAAAAAAAAACAAAAATTGTGTAAAAGATAATCAGAAGTAAAATTACATCATAAAGAACTACTGAATTGTAACGTGAATGCTCCTTTCATACAGGTTCCAATTGAAGAGGAAGTTTTTAAAAAAAAAAAATAAATAAATAAAGAAAAGCAACAAAAAAAAAAAACACCTAAACCTTCGATGCTTTCCTTCACCGTCTGAAAATAAATGAGAAAATCCACTAGTTGCATGAGAAAGGGGAGCCTTTTTGTTGAACTTGTCAGTTTTCATTCGAAAAGTACACACACACACAATATCCGAAAGTATGGCTTATGTTTTAAAACAGTCTTCTGCGGTGAGGAAAACAAAAAACAAGGTGTAAACCATGTTTTCGAAAAGAAACATTTATATATATATATATATATATATATATATATATTATTTTTTTTTTTTTTAAATGAACACAGAATAGTTTTTAATAATAAATACGAAAAGACGATGTTTGGGATTTTCAATTATTGTGAAACGATCACATACTTCCCTCAGATTACAGATATCGAAGTTATTCAAAAAGCTTTACATGGAAATTTTTGAATAATCTGTCGTCGGTATTTTCAACGAGTGTAAGAATTCCGGCGATTGGTAGACGCACACAAATGTAAAAACTTCAAAAGACTTTTACAGAGCGATAGATCTCTATGCGCCAGTTGTTGGGTTTACCGCCTGTGAAGCTTTTGCTTTCAAGCATATTTTTTAACACATATTTTCAGTTATTATTGACATGGAATGCTGAATCATTTCATCATTTGCACAAATTATTGCAATTAAAACTTAAAGACTGGACAGAAAGGATCGTGCTTTCAAAGAAGGTTTCGTATTGTATAGCCATTCAAACGATTGCATTTCTTTTTAAAGCAATGCTGGACAAGTACATGAGCAATATAATGAAACAAATCGTATTTGCTTCCAGATGAAGCACAGCCATCCATCTCCATTCAAGGGCATGTCATTGAGATGCCTGAGATCGGTCGCCAAATGATGCCCATAAGCATTTTCTTTTTAAACCCCTATCTACGACATGATGTCCGCATACAGATTTTTTCATATGTTTCGTGTCTTTACCATTGCGGATGGATTACTGGAACTTTTCCTAATTTGATCTATAGGCTTAGGACGTGCATGTTATGTTAGATATCATTTCTCCACTTTGAGAATTTTGACAATAGACCACAGATGTACGATGGAATTGGCAAGTGCGAATGGCCTAAGCCAAGTCAAGTAACATTACGCTACCGGGCATCTGTATATTTTATGGGACGTCTGATGTGTAATCCTGGACTATCCGCACTAAACTGATTGATAACAATTATTCAAGAATATTATTAGCCAGAGAATAAATTCTAAGACTAAAGTCTTAAAGCACTAGCATCTAAGGCTTTCGGCTTTTTTTTATTTTTATTAATATTATTATTATTATTATTATTATTATTACTAAAAACTCTACCGCACTTGAGATTTGAACCCACGACCACTGAATTGCTAATCGAGACTCTTGCCTACTCGGCCACTCAGGCGGATTATTCAGCAATAAAAAAGATGTCTCTGCGCGAATTTTATTATTTGTTAAGCTCTGTTTGTACACTTTTCGATAAACATACCAGCCTCTGCTGAATACTAAGAATACACGAATTTTATCGTTAAAGCTTGTAGGACGTAATATTACACATCAGATCCTTCATAGAATATAGTCACTATTATAAAATATCATGAGCAGCATTGCTCTTATGTTTCCTTCCTTATCCGTTTCCTGATTGCTATGAGAATTTGAAAAAATTGCCGGAAAAACAGTTTATTCACTATTGTATCAATTTCACTGACCAGATTTAAAAATTGGTTTGATCTGTCCAAGACTATAGCTAAAATGTAAAAAAATACTACCAAAAAGGAAATATGAGCAGCAATGTTGTCTAAAACCATCATGCTACACTTGCCGACTCGATCAGCCGATCAATTGATAATGCGATAGAGCAGATTTGTTGAACTTACCTACGGTCGCAAACGAAGACAACTTTCTGGGTTCTTTCTTATCCTTCGTTGATGCTAAAGATTTCTCAATCTTAGGATCGCTTATTGTGAAAAGTTTGTCTTAAGTGTAGCGGTGTTGTATCTTAGGAGAAATATCAACAGGTAAGAGAATTAAATAGGCTTTATTTAGGGAAATGCACAGCAGGTGCAATCGTAAGTCGCACCTCGACTTCCACACGTAATGAGCCAATTGTTACAAATAAGCAGTCACTGGACCTTAAGTCGTACAAACTGCCTGACCTGACTACGTGGAGGGAGATAGATAACGAGCCGGGTAGACAAGAAAACATAAAAATATAAGACGGGACCGAAAGTTCGTACTCCCTCTGTCATTGCAAGGTATCAGTTATTGCGATAGTCTTGCTATAGCTTAGGCCGAACTGAAGATTTCCCATTCCGGTGAAATTATTCTATAATTTTCGGCATCGGATGACATTGACGTTCATTCAGACTAATCATATATCACTAACACTGATGGTTAGATGAATTGATTGATCGAATTTGAAGCGTGTAACATATCGGCACAACAACACTTTCCGTACAACCTAGTGAGTATGCTCTTTTGAAATTCCTTCGATAAACGGAATAATTAGGGTTAAATGATAATTTCATAACCAAATACACCGAAACGTGTCATACACAACAGGTGTTGCACTTGTTAATAGATAATTAACTGCTAATTTGCAAAACTGTGCAATGAGTATTTGCATTATTGCCGCTGTAGTGTATGCGTGAACGAGTACCGCACAAGGATAGCAATTAGTACGAATGATGCGCATTGAAAAGACAATTTGTATTTCATTGTATTCCATCTTCTTTACCTCGCAGAACTAGTGTACGTTACGCGAAATTCCTCTCTTCGTACTTTCTCCTCATTATGTTGTAATTTCAATGTGAAGGTTCTTTGTTTTTATTAATTTAAGATATTTTTTACGATGCAACCTCTAAAATAATGTGTTCTTAAGGCAAAGTACGTTACATTTGTAAAGCGTATGTACACGAATATGCATGGGTTCTTAATAGCTTGTCTGTGAGTTAATCAATTTGGACCAACTGAGAGCTTCCAATATCAAAGTCAATGTAACAAAACACACAACGCACACATACACACACACACACACACACACACACACACACACACACACATGAATATAATAGTTTATGTAGTTGTGAACACACAGCCGCAGCGATATTGCATAGTCATTATCTGTATCTATATCTGTAGCGTTACACGTACCAACATACATACATCCATACATACATCCATACATACATACATACATACAATATAATGATGTGATATTGATGTGATTTTTTTTTTTTTTTGAATTTATTGATTTTACTTAGGAAACATAAAATAAATATAATATATAAAAAACATTATTATTGTGAGCATACACATACACATACACGTGCACAAATGTCTGAATACACAAAACCAACTGACGATTTATTATTTATTGAAAAAGGAAAAAAAATTTTAACTCATTGAGACTTTTAGAAACTCAAGCACATTATCGTCATCATGATTATCATCATCATCACGAGTAGCGTCAGCGATGTACTCATACGATGATGCGACTACATGCAAGCTACATCGTTTATCTTTATATAAATTTCATAAGTGCTTATGTATCTATGCATACGTTGGCATGTATAAATAATATTGCTGTTGTAATATACACACAATTAAGACTAATAAAGACGTTAATGATAATGCTATCGGACAAACATATTTAGATAGATGCTTGCGAAGATGTAGCAACTATGATATTTTTGAAAGAGTATTTCGTTTTTACCGAGCGATCCGGGAAAATTAATTAATGTACAACATTCCGCTCGCAACATGCACACAAAATGAATTATGTTATTATGTGCGTCTTATTGAGAATTAAATTCGCGGCAAACAGATTACATTATCTGTCTCTCTGATGAGAAAGTAATGCATGCGATGTACACAATCAACAAATTTTCTGAACCGGTGATGAGAAAGTTCTGATTCCTGTTATACACGAGTCAAGTGAAGCTACAAAACCAAATCAATCGCAAAGAAATAAGCGAACAGTTTGAAGGCAACTGCGGAAAGTGTGTTTTGTGCAAATTCAACTGTAGCATTGTGAGAGCAACGTGATCTGTAGTCGTAGGGAGTCTATTCCCTAATTTAAACAAATGTGGAAAATTATATTCTGATAAGCGTTCATATTCACCAACTTTATCCTAAAAGAATCAAAGGAAAACAATTTCGTCATAATCTGCATAGAATTTGCAGTACAAACGCATTCTGCAAAGAATTGATTCAATTCTGTATAGCTGCGAAAGCGACGTCAATTTTTCGTCTTATGGATATATCGAATCACGCTAACAATAAAACAAACATTTATTTATTGAATGCTTTCTGAAGTGAAAATGAGTTATATACGGCAATCCTGTATGAATCTGTATGTGTTGTGGGTTTATGTAAAAAAGGGAGATATTCTCAGTGCCTTAGTATTGTCTTCTACGCCTGCCTTTTGGCCAACTTGACTTATTTCTTCATATATAGATAGACAGGTAGACCTGATCAGGACTGATCAAGAGTGATCTGTATTTATTTATTTATTTACTAAATATCATGACCTAATCTACACAGCGAATATACATAAATGTAAATATATTTCAATGTATGTAAAATCAAAAGGTAAAGCAAAAAAGAGTGAAGAAAAATAAAAATGTGATGAGCTAATGCATAATTAAACTGACAGAGAAGGTGTTAAAAACGAAGATGCAATTAGTCCTATACATAATTATCTATATAGGTACACAACTGGCAACCAATAAGTCAGTTCATCCTTACAAATTTTCTTTTCAACGAGGTTGCCGTATCAGAAAATGTAACGGGCGTACTCAAAGCCAAAAGTTGTACACGCAACGCGGAAAATAAGCGACAAGAAGGCCCGTGGTCCACCTAACAAGACACTAAGGGTGCCCTTCGCAAAGCACTTCAGAAAGTGAACCAAGCGTTTTCATAGGGAGATGGAAACTCCAAAGGCTGATTCTCAAGCCCAAGGGGAAAAACCGGCGGGCGAACCGTATTAGCAAGAACGAACGAATAACATTAGCAAAGTGCTAGGGGCAATCACATACAATCACTTGCCCATAATAGCAGAAAATTAGCTCACACTATCACAGCACTAGCTCTGCTCTCGCGTTGCGGCTGAAGCCATAGCAGGCTAATGTTGAAGAGGGCTAAAAAATACTGCTCCACGATAACACTTGACGTCAAGAAGGCAATCAATACGTCAGGCTGAGGATGCATTAGATTGACGCTCATCAGGTTGGAAGCAGCAACTTCCGTTCGCACCCATGAACGGTCGTGATGGCTGAAGAGGAAGCAGTTGGGGAAAAGAGGATGTCTGGAAGACTGGATTACTGCCTTAAGTGGTTACGGATGCTTTCGGAAATATTGCAAAACCGCAGGCTTTAAATGCTTTTTTCGTTCTTGTAACGCACGCACAGACTCACATACGTTTATTTCACACTTAAAACACGGCCACAAAGGTGGGCGTGTGCCATGAACCTAACAAGTCGAAAAAGTTTGCTAATTCTGAACGCGCTTAAGAATCGGTTGCGCTGGTTTTTTCATTCCTCAATTAAAGAATGGGAGCACAATAGATTTGTGCTCTCGCTTGTAACACCCATAAAGAGTACTGAAAGCCCCTATAAAATATTTATACATATTTTTGACATCCGAGCTGATTAACTAACAATGATTAAACAATGTTCATCATGTGGGTCCCCAATTAATTCTTGGATTATTCACTGTAGCCATAATTCATGGAAAAAGGTGAAACTAGGAACTTATATGGCGAATAGTAGCATTTCGTCTTTTTTTTTTTTTTTCTAATTTCTCGTTTTTGATTCTTTAAGTTACGCGGATATCCGTTAGTTTAGCAATATTGTCATTGTTTAATTGTTTCAATTCAACACAACCTTTGTTGCTTTGTGGCTTCTTTTATTAGTTTTTTTTTGCTCTTACAGTTGTTGATGTTGATTATTAGGAATTACATCGAAAATATATTTTGGAAAATTTAAATTTTTTCTATTTTGCTTAAATTTTAGCGGAAGAAGGATATGTATGTACGAAAATCTAATCTTTTGTTAAGGCCAAAGGAATCGTGGGTTCGGGCGTGGGTCCGGGACAATTGACCATATTAAAAGTTTCGGCGGTAAATTTTGCAATTTCCTCCAATTCGGAGAAGACCGCATTCTTAATTGCTGAGAATAAAGCACCAGACCTTTCAATTATTACACGTATTTTCTCTAACATCTCTTGATTGCCCTCTAAAAAGCCTACGAAATGTTGTCCATCGGGAGTAGGTTCGATTGCACCACGAATACCGGAAACTCTTGTTTGTGCTACTCGGAATATTTCCATTACCTTTTGCGGCACCATGACTTCAAGGTCGAATTGAAGTCGAAAGATTTTTGGGTCTAGTTTTCCGGCATTTGCTAAAGCCGTAGTTTCAGCCATTGCCAGTTGGGATCACCGAGTGCAAACGCGTCACCGATAATTTGTTTTCTTTTTCACTACTTTTTTGCTAAACGAAGAAAATTTTCATTTCTTTATTAAAAGTTCTTTGCTTTTCTTTTTTTTTTTAATTTTGAAGTTTGTCAATTTTCAATTCTCAGAAGCTTGAACGATTGTGAAGTCATGTTCAATAAATTTGAAGCAGGAAAGGTAGTAGAAGATAAATAATAATTTTTCAATTGTAAATAATTTCGTAAAGAGAACGAGAGTTATTTTGTTTATTTCAACTTTGTGACTCCGTTCCCTTTAATAATCAACGCAACCTAAGCTCTTACTTAAGACGTCATAGTGTAGGTGTAAAGAAAGTTGCTATGTGGTATATGAATATATGTAAATGCATATACATTCATCCACTGCAACAGCACTGCAATGCAGAGAGTTTTTCCTAAAAATCTAAGCACACCTTGGCTTCCCTGCTATTGGAAGATGTAAATTGCCACGCCTATCTATTCATATCTGAATATATGCCCTAAAGTAGGCAAAAAAACCTATTATTGCTTAGCAAGAATGCAGTGGAAAGCTAAGTTTCACTACAAAAGGGCAGCTGTAATGGTAACAGTAAGGCTGGTAAGTTGGCAGGACTACGATAGGGTTTTTCGTGTATTGAAAACTTTCCGAGGAATCAAATTGTTAAAAGTTTGTGGTCCGCAGTTAGTCGCAATTGATAGGACGTAAAGAGCATTTCGAGGGCCATAAGTCAAGCTTGTTTAAGGAATACAGTTTCATCTACCGTCTAAACTTTATAAGGTATTAATATTGCGTCAGGGGAAAATTTGCTGGCGTCGACTTTTCAGAATTCAAATATGTTTTCCTTATACTTTACACGAACAATATTAATCAAAACTTTCCAGCTAAGTCATCCTCTATTTCGAGCGAGTTATTGAAGACTTGTGTGTGCCAGTGTTTTTGAAGAAATAAGCTTTTCTTATTGGCCAATTCCGGCTCCTTTGTTTCAATTATGCGTTGTAATCGCATTAGATGTTAAGAGCAGGAACTGAAACCACTCGTCGAGCCAGGTTAAAACAGTTGATAATGCACAAGTCTCCTCCAATTCCACCAAACAAAAAGCATTATCTTATTAGAGTCAATACCAGCTTATAAACCGTTCGTGCAGTTCCATCCATCTTGGAACAGTTTTCATTTTCCATCACTAATGTCTGCAAAACAGTCCGAACATCGTTTACTTTCATTGGCGACTCGTCGACGATCGATAAATCGAAACATGTTGTTGAAGGAAATACAGCTTAGTCTGTACAAATGATATCGAAACATACCCGTTCGCATGTGTTGCACAGTTCGCAGGCACATCATTCAATTGCCTTCGTGCATAACTAGCCAGTAGCAGCCAGTCTGACCGGCCGAAACAGTTCCTAGTTCACGTGCAACACGGCGGTGTTTCTGCGAAAAAGGCCAGTCACACACAGAACTCTTTAGCAACTTGTTGTATTTAGTAAAAGTGACACCTGTTAACACTATTTACTTCTCCATATGAATTAATGCAAGTAAGTCGTCTCTTATGCATCGTCAACACCAATAAAGCATTCCTTTGGGAGGCTTTTTCTAATAAATTCGTTCTAATTTGAATTATAAAACTGCAGTTGATTCGACATGATCGGCGAACAATCGTTAATTTAAAGGCAGGTTTGAAAATTGCAAAAGAACGCACACGCCCACAGCGCCTAGAACGCCTCCACGACAAAAATTTTTATTTCGAAAATAGAAGAAATCAGCTGCGCTTACTCCATATTATAGAGCACCAATCCCGAACGCATTAAATTTTCTTGCTTGTTTAAAATTTAAATCACTGCTCAAAACTAATATATGTATACACACACACACATATATATATATATATATATATATATATATATGTTAACTATGTTTGCATACGCACGTGTATATCCGTGTATATGTCAGTCCGTTATCTCGGAATTCAGACATTATCGATCGTACCCTCCATTCTTATAGGCCTTGCCATCAATGCCGATTACTGATTGCAATACGGTTTCTTTCACTTTAGCGTATCTTCAAGCGTACTAACTGGTACGGGTTACGTCAACAATGACAGATCCGCATAAATTTTTATTTCGAGGTCGTTCTAATATGACAGGCCGACAATTTGCGCTTTACAATATATGCTTGCAGTACGAGCATATTGCATGTACGTTCTCTATGACTTTTTCAACTGTTACAACCATAAAAGTGTCATTAATCAGTTGATTAATGCATTGATTGCTATAGCGCCTCGAGGTTGGTTACACATACATACATCGAGGCTCAATGTCATTATTTATCAATAGACATTATGGCTGCTTCGAACGAAGTCTCTAAGGAGTTTGAACATGAAATAATAAATAAATAATATTGACGAGATAACAATAACGACAGACAGAAAAAGTACAAAATAACAATAGCAGCAACAACAATGCAATGAAAATAAAATTAAGAAGAACTTTTCATACAATGAAATAGACTTTCCGGTCGTTGGAGAGCATCAAATATAAAAAGTACCGAATAAAATACCATTTTATAAATAAATTTTCTAATGATCGTCGAACTATTGTGACATTGAATTGAACGGCTTAGAGCATCAGGGGCAGTAAAATATTTCACACTATTTAATATTACCGAAGCGTTTATTATGACGACTGAGACTGGCCATAAATTGAAGTCATAGATATTCTATTTGTGTGTGTGTGTGTGTGTCTGTGTGTGTGTGTGTTGAAACATATACACTAGTTACGGTAGCAGTTATCTATTATTACAGAAAGAGTTCATTAAGTTTGAAAATCAGGAAATGTTAAATTTGCACCTGGATGCTAGACTAAAAACTAACAAGTGATTGACTGCTTGACTGACTGACTGACTTACTGAGTAACATTAATGATCTGAGATTGTGTGTGCGTGACACAAGACACTGCTAACCAATATCAATAGTACAAAATTCCTCTACAACCTATTCCTTTACTTGAAATGTTTGTAATTTTCTTCTACACTTATTCTTACAAAAAACACAAAAGAAACAAAAGGTATATTAATTTTATCGTTTCGTTTGTAATTCTTTCTCGTCCAATCGCAAGGCTACCATCCTTAGAAATGCTAAGTTTTCAACTGACCAAATTCGATTTCTTTCGCTTTCGTATGCGCAGACATATGCCAGGAATCAAATGATTATCTCTTTGTTAACAGCACCAACATTTTTAGATTGTCTAAGGAATAAACAAAAAAAATAGATAAATATGTATAATATTTTATCGTATACTAACTATGTAGTGGTAAATGGTCTCGTTTTTGGAAAATTCTTGAAGTTTTAATATGTAATAGAGGAAAAGAGAGGTAGGGAGAGAGAGCAAGAGAGAGAGAGAGAGAGAGAGAGAGAGAGAGAGAGAGAGCTGAAAGCAAGTACGTAAACTTCTAGCTACTTCTCCGACATTAGACATGAAAAAATGCTTCTGCCATTTGCGTGCCCCCACAAATGTAATAATGCTTTCAAAATTGCAAGCCAAAAATGTATATAAAAAGTATACTGTAGCGATTATTAATTTGTCACCTAAACGTGTATCTGGAAACGTTGACAATCGAGCCGTACACAGGCGCATTTAGCGATGCTTATACAGTAGGCGATGGGTATCCGTGATTCTTTTAAGTCCTGTACATCGTACTTGCTGTTTCCTTTCTTTGTTCTTTTCTGTTTTTTCTTTTTTTCTTTTTTTAGGTTCAACATTGTGCGTGTCAGAGTTTATTTTCTTGGTCATCGTGGTAGAAATTCACTTACCTTCCTCTCTTTCAACCGACTATACTTTCTTTTTGCAATTATTTGCCTTTTGTATGCGTGAGAACAGTTTCATATGTATACATATATATATATATGTGTGTGTGTGTACAACCTTTTTCTTTTTCTTGACAACAGCTTCCGTATTCGCATACATGATGGGAATATATTTGGATACATATGTGTGTCGCTTATTTTTCATTTCTCTAACTGTTTGCTTAATTTGTTATATTTTATTATTTGTTGTTGGCTTTTTTTTTTTTCTTCGAACTCATAATTAAAATAATTGTACTAGTTATCTATGTATACAAATGTATTATTGTTGTTGGTGCATCGTTATAAAATTATGCAGATTTTAATTGTATTAAAAATATCAACAAAAAGAAAGAAAAGACAATGATAGAGATTGTCTCAACTTGCGAACAGAAACACACACACACATATATATATATATACATACACACAATTATATATACATATATATGGCTACGAACACCTGAGCTTAAAAGCAAACATTGCGGGTTAGCATGCAATCTGGCTGACTGGTTTGTTTGCTTTTGCTTACTTACCTATCTAACTATAACTACCATCATGCATGCATGCTAATGCGTTGTGGTGGTATGGTGGTCGTTTCTTTATTAATTTAATTAACAGCAAATTTTCTCTTTTGAATGTTTTTTCGAAAGAAAATACACATTAAAATATGAAGAAAAAAACTATATAAGTTATAAGCAAGTGAAAGCGTTCTAAATAATTTTCTTGCTTTTTCTATTATATTTACTTATATTTCTTCTTTTTCGATTGAAATAAAGTTCTGCAGTGAGTTAAAAAGTTAAGACATAAAAGAAGTATGGAAAATATAAAGTTTCAATTTTGTTTCTTATTTACTTATATTTAATTTGCGCTAGCGAAGCGCTAAAGCTAAAGTGAAAAGAGTTAGATTATACCCAAGCGCACACACAACTATACATATACATATATATATATATATATATATATATATAATATAATTGTAAATATATTTATATATATATATGATATTGGATTTTAGATGATTCCAAGTGAAAGCATAATTATGCCAAGGACACTAAAAACCAGTTGCAGTTACGATGATTTGTTAGCCAGGATTGTGTTTGTGTTGGGGTAAATCATACCACACACGCACACACAACTATATATATATATATATATATATATATATATAAGTATATGTTGCATGTATGTATGTATACATATACACACACATATATATATATATATATATATATATATATTTATGTATTCTCCTAAGTACATAGAAACATTGAAAATGACGACTTAAAAATTTCCGTTTGCTACATGTGGGAATTTCCCATTAACACGCAATTTGTTAAAACATTGTACAAGTGTGTCTGGGGTAGCATCTAATGATCATCATTAACTAGTTGTGCGTGTATACGCGCACATACATTACATACACATGTACTGCTAATGGCTTTGGTAATATACTAAATAAGCCGACATAGTGTGAATTTCTTGCTTAAAAACATATTTCTTTCAATACAGATACACTAGTAAAACTAAAAATTCAATGAAAATGAGAGCAACAGTCGTAACAACAACAATAATAACAACGACGACGATGGCAATGCATGTAATAGGGAAAACAATTTAAGGATTTTTTATTTATCTCACTAACTGCCTTAAACTTGCACGTGTAGAAATTGAAAGTCAAATAGAAGTTAAGTCGACTGCAAAGATACCCTAAACCGAAAAGCTAAAACTTAATTCTATTGAATGCCTATGAATGAATTCAATAAACTAAATGAATAATAATGTAAATGTTGGTTGGTTGACAGGCTCAATACTTTTTACGTAATCTAGTGACGTAATTGCGCGTAAAACTACAATGTGCAAATACTTATGTGTCTAATTGGGATGGAGGTAGCATTAAAGCAGAGATAAATTGAAGCCCGCAGCAAGGCAGCAAGATAAAGTTCGAGTTTGGCGGTTTCATAAAATCATTCCTGACACGTTTAGTCTTCGCATTTGCATACGAGCTAAATAAAGTGAATACAAGACGTTACTTGTAAACGCTGACGGTTATATTTATTGATTTAAAATTTTATGATGCCTACTATGGGATGTGACAGCGCGCGGATTGGAGTAAGCTTAGCTCATGAAGGCTATCGTTTGATTGCAAAATAACTCAAAATTATTGAGATTTATTTGAGGGAATTCGAGCAGGATCCTTGGTTGACTTTAGCTAATTTCTTGCATGAAAATTCGAAAACAACAATCAACTTAACATATTCTGTCAGTCTACAAACAAAGAATGATTACGCACTGGCATCGTTACCGGAAATACGTAGAATTGTAAATATTGTATTAGCTTGTCATTTAGTGCCAGTCATAGTAAAGGAATGCTTTTTTTAAACTATGTTTTATATATGTATGTAGGCAGGGCCAGTGTTATAAAAGATGAACTCACAAAGTCAGATACGATTTTCTCTCCGGTGAAACCATTTACTCATTCATTAATTTATCCATAATTATGCTACCAATACAAGGAAATGTCGTGTCTTGATGTTTTTCGCTTTTATTATTACAGTTTTTTGCGTTGTTGTTCTCTTTTCAGTTCATTTCGGATAACTTGAGTGATGTGTTAAGGCCGCTACTTGATGTTTTGGGATCAGCCTTCTTACAGCACCGCAAACAAGACCTATGATGTGATTGACATTTCATGTAAGGAATTATTTAAAATACATCTATAGAGAGTTTAACACATACATATGTATATACATATATATATATATATATATGTATATGCATGCAAGCTTGCATATGTTGGCTTCACGGACTGCAGTATCAATTTTTCTTCTTTATTTTGTTTTATTGGTTTTTTGCTCCTTTCGTTTTCATTTGCTTTGCTTTTTTCTTAACTCAGTTGCTTTTGGCAAATATTGTCACTTGGACATATGTGCAGATAGTGTTCTCTGCATACGCAGGGTCTCATTCCCTTTCGCATGACTTCATATATATATATGTAAATTGGTTCTAGGAAAAAATTCGTGGCATTTTCATAAATGGTCATACTGCAGCGCTTATGCAAGACGATAATCCGTAAATCAATTAAGGAGAAAAAATTGTTGCTTCACTCGAAAGTAAATAAAATTCTGGAAAAATTCGCAATATTTTAGAATATCACGTCTATCAAAGTGATAATACTGTGAGGCGTCAAAGAGTTTTCGATGTTCATAGTCCCTTGGTTTAAAGGCCCTAATCAAAATCAGCATATAGGCCCGAGGATTGCTATCGCTTTTATTGCAATGCTATGCAACTAGTGGACGCAAATGAGACAAACCGCTCAGAGATTGATTAATGTGAGCAGTGTCGTCTTTCGTCACGCAAATGCCGGATCCTATAAATCTTTAATAATTCGGAACAGTTGAGTGTACTTGAGCTTCGAAATTTTAAAGCGTCTTCCCTTTATGACAATAAATGTGATCTCAAAAGAGTCCAATGGAAATCACTAGGTACAGTTTTTCGGCTAGAGATTCCTGAAATTCGACAATGATGGCGCACTGATTTTATCGGACGAACTGGAAAACGTTTCCGATCAATATGCTACACATTTGATTTAATAAAAAATATACGTATACCGCATTTGGGCGAAAAAGCGTCGTGAACTTATTTCGTTAATCCGTTTTATTAGTAGAACGTACGTGCATAAGAAATTTTCCCATCAAGCGAAAAAGCAAAAAACAAAAAATAATCTCTTCTTGTTGTTTTTTTTTTTTGCTCTAAATTTTACTTAAAAAAGTTTTCGGTCAGACATACAGACATACATCTATAAATTAATTTTCACTTTTGTTTTTGTTGTTATTGTTGATTTTTTTCTCATTTCTTTTCTTCTTTTTATGTTGATTTGTTAAAAAATTTCCAAATCCATCTGTCGACCATGTGGTCGATCTACGATGCTTATTTAAATTAAACTCCACCAATAATATCTGTTCTAGCGATGTGTTATCTAGCGAGGCAAAAAACCGAGAAAAAAGCGATTTAAAGAAAAAATACAAAAAAAAAACGTAAACGTTGTCTAGTCAATGACACCGTACACCGTATGCAGTTGACAGTTTACCGTGCCTCTTTTTAGCAATTTTTCATTTTCTTTTTTTTCTTGCAAATTACTTAAGAATTCAATTCAAATTTACGCCCATTTACTCTTCTTCCTTTTTCATTCTTCTTATTTCTTATATCAGTCCTGATATCCACTTTACCTTTACGAACTTGAATTTATTTTTGAAAAATTCTGTAGTTTACATTAAAAATTAGGTTTAGCTAAAGGGGGAAAGTCGTTGTAAATTGTTTTTTCTTCTTTGTTAACTTAATGGATGCTTTCTACGCTCCAGAACATGTAAGAAAGTTTCAGCTAGCAGGTGTCTTTGCAAAGCATTTAAAAGTGTTTCACTTATGTGGCTGCATCGAGACAACCATTGATTAGACGCGAACCTAAAGTC